>VYZT01031213.1:129004-151359 GCA_013400735.1 Pomatostomus ruficeps
TATTCCTAATGCAGCGATACACAAGCATCCAAAGATGGGTGTTGGCATTAATAAGGGATCTTGAGTCATCCGAGAATGGGTTTGAAAAGCTGCACTGGAAGGCACAGACCACTCCCAGATCCTTGGGACGAGTCAGGTATATGGCTTCCATAAAATAAGAGCAGCTTATAGGAGCAAGGGAAAAGTAACGACTATCTTCAATTTTGAATAATAAAGAAACTACAGTTGAAAATGTTTCTGTGTGACACAATTAGGTAAGCATGATGATGAAATTGTAATAAATACTCTAGCGCTGAGAGAGTATCAAATAAGGAGAATGCTGAACTCTGTTATTTTAAAATTGAGACTCTGAATTACTAGGCAAGGTCCTATAGTAAGGAATTCTAGAAGGAAGCAGGGAAAAAGGAATCCAAGAAAGGTGGTTTCTAGAAGACAACATTATATGACACAATGACAAACCATCATGATGTGGAAGAATGATAGGAAACATGGAAAGGTCCTGACATGGCTTCATCAAGAGTTCTTTAATGATCTGAAAACCAAAAAGCAATAGGAAATATGGAAACAGATACAAACTAACAAAGCAAAAATAAACACCCCAAGCATGCATGAGCACAAATCTACAGCTAAAATACAAAAATGAGTTTTAACTAAAAAGGCTATAGAAACCAATATGTAAAAAGGTTTTATAACCACGTAGCAAGTAACGGAGAAAGAGAAGAGAATGCGCATCTGTTATTCAAAGATGATAAGCTAATGATACAGAGAGCCACAACATCCACTACTAATCTAATTACTTTACTGCAACTTCCACATATAGAAAAGATTACTGAAACCTACTGATGCAGTCAATGTTGAAGAACAGAAGTAAAAAGACAGGATCTGAATAGGGGAAGATTAAAAGAGTAATTTGCTAACTTAGTTCATTCCAGTCAAATAGATGCAGTAAGTTTCATCCTATGAGGTCTTCAGTGGGATATGTGCACAAACCCCTCCTCTTGCTAAAGGGCTGCACTCACAGTGGCCATGAAGATGAGAACATGGGGCTGGCGTAATACAACTATCTGAGGACATTTGCCCAAAACAGATTACCTTAAAGAGGAAAGCAACACTGGCCAGGCTCAATAGTAAAAAGAGAATTTCAAAGAGACATTTTTGACAAAGAACATGTCAGCCTTAGGAGTAGCAAAGCACTAGGAAAATTTGCCATGAGTCAGAGAGACACCTTGGGCCAAAATACTTTTCATCAAAACCTGGTTTGACACTGCCAGAAGTCACCCCACCAACAACATCACGTCTATCTTGGCCAAGACTGAGCATCCCTGGTGGACACAGAGTAGCTGCATCCAAACAGGGGACTGTCAGTGCAGCGCACCACACCACACCACAGAGCAGAGTCTCATCCCTGTCAGCTGCAGGCACATGGATTTGTGCCAAGCTTTTCTAGTGGGCATGAGAAATCAGCGGGTTCACACCAAGCTGGAGCACCCACATGTCCCACAGGCAGTGCATGCAAGCAGGGTTTTGTATCCCACCCATCCTTGGAAGAGGAGGTGCAGTTTGCATGTAATTGTGTACATACATGTGTGTTTTTTAAACTGCTTGGGATCAAGTTACAGAAGAGTGTTTAGAAATGTTTATTACAGCAGAGCACTAAACACACACATAACATTATGTGTTCTAGTACTGCTATTAATTCTAAATGTATATGACTGGTGGTTAATTACGTCTCATTAATAATGTGATACATGTCTTCAATTTTTGTTTGGTTTGAAGTACTGAAATTGCCCCAAAATGCATTCAGGAGTGAACAAAACTCACTAAATTAACTAACCAAATTTATCTGTATCAATCCAAGTGAGGTAAGATATAGTACAGAAAAATAAAATCATCAGACTTAAATTTTGAAGAGCAAAAAGTAAACTTAAACTCTTCCATGGATTTGGCAATAATAAATCATGTTCAAATGCTTCATTTGACGTTCCTAAAAACAAAACTATGGTCATCACAAGAAGTTGAGAAAACCTATTCAAATACAGGTGGTTCAGGTTATCTTATCCAGAATGGTCTAAAAGTGGAAAGATACATCAATGGTTCAACAAGGTACTGTCTTTGGTCTGGTTCTGTAATTTCTTTACTATCTTAGGTGGTAGACTGAGAAGTATATTTTCCACCTTGTCTTCCTTTTTTGAGGTGGAGGGTGGGATGGATGAGATTGGCATTGTTTCCTTAGTAGAGAGCACTAGAATCCAAAATGATCTTGGCAGACTTGAAGGATGTTCTGAAATCAACAAGATGAAGTCCAAAGCATAGAATATCTAATAAGAAAAGTGGAAGACACAAACCGGTACCATTCCTGTAATATTACTGAAAAAGTATAGCTGAGTATGAATATGGATCAACAGTATGAAACACTATCAGCTAAGCATGAATCAAGAGCAGACTGCTGCTGCAAAAAAAGACAGATATAACACTTTCTAATACACCACAGTATTACCTAAAGAAAAGAATGATAACTAATCCAGTTAAATTAATTAACTCTGCCTCCAAAAAGCCAGGGAAAGACCTTGAAGGTCTTAGCAGAAGTACTACATCCACTCTAAGAAGACAGGAAGTTTGGAAAGTTGTCAGAATTGAACAAGAACCACAGAGGTTTTGTGAACGTGACCAAAGACAAATGGGAAAAGAGAACAGGCTGACGGGGAATGTAACAGCTTTCCCAGCCAGGAAACATTATAATGATATATATTGTTGATATATGCTACTATGTAAATATCTATTTTAACTTACATGCTTGTAACAACAATGCCTTTGAATTGCTGTATATTATGATCTACATTTAATATTTACTACACCTCTTTGTGATCTGTAGCTCTACTAACTGTGTTTTTGACAAGTTTGTTTTTACACACAATCAGGGTTTAACTAATGGTTCAGTTTCTCTTTAGAGAGTATCAGAAAAGAACAGAACAAATGCTGATGTCTGGTATTTCATGTGAGATAAATGGCTAAAGTTTTAGGTGGTACTATAAATGGTAAAAAAGTGGGATATTAAAAGTGGATGTTTAAAGTAATCCATGAGCTTGTCCTCTACACAAATTGTTGGAGCATTGCAACTAACCAAATGATTAGAAGCAAAATATATAATCTCTACCACTATTTATGGATCTTATATATAATAAATTAAAACAGTCTTTTACTTGCAACAAAACTTTCACAAAACATCAACTCTTCCACACCCTTTCACTTTGACAGAATCCATTTAAGACTATCCTCAAGGCTTCTTCTACTATTGTTTTAAAAAATACTTATTAAAGGAGACGCTTTAAGTTTTCCTCACATCTTCTTTTATTGTCACCCTGAGCAACTGAGTTGCACTTATTTTCTTTCAATTATTAACAAAAATAGCACACTTCTTCACTAGTAATTTTTGTTTAGAATAATTTCATTTAGGAGATTTGAGAGTTGGTTGAAATTCAACCAACTATGTTGGTTCCTATTATGTTTTAATATTGTTAAACTTCTGCTCTCTAACTAAATTAAAATAGCTAAACAACATACTTGCTTTTTGAAACGCTACATTTCAATACCTGCAAACACGCAATTTTTTGTTGACTGTCCTAGCAATAGATTCCATTGACTATTGAGCCAATCAGAACAATCACATAAAATTAAATTTCTTTTTTAAACTGGGTGAGCAAAATATTTAGAGGTGAAATTATGAAAGAAAGAGAACACACTATGAAGACATTTGATGGAAGAGACATCCTGTTGCCAGCCATCCTAGAATAAGGGGTAAAGTCCTTTAAGGGATACCAAGATAGGGGTCTCAGTTAAACTTGCGCCTATGGATAGGAGATCAACTCAACAGTCTGAAGGAAGGGAACAACACCACACACTACTCGAGAGCACTTCTACTTTCTCCTTACTACAAAGGATCAGAATGATGTAGTTCACAGGGCACTACACCTGTTCCCCAGACAAGGAAAACGAGTGCAGCTGAGAGATTCATTTGCAATTTTTGCTGACAGCACACTGTAGGGTTTGATGTCTGTCAGGCACTCATAACGGAAGCAGCACAGAAAGTTCTCTCACAGAACGTACGGACGCTCCTGTATCACTCCTTGGCTAAAAATAATGCAGAGCTTTCACAGGCTGAGATGTACATTTTGCCTGCTGCTCTCAGCAACATGCCCTGGTTGAATGCTAAGAGAGGGAAAAAAAGACGCCTCCACAGATTAACAGTTTTAGGTTCCCTACGGCCCGTGAAGAAAAACAGTTTCTATCATAACCTGGCAGTTTACACCAAGAGAGAAGTCCTAAACTCAGAGGCTTTAATTCAAGTATTACAAGAAGAATGTCCCGCGCAGTTGCTCAACAAGTGATGTTTTGTGGGGTTTAGCTTTAAATGTTATACCATCTT
This sequence comes from Pomatostomus ruficeps, assembly GCA_013400735.1. NCBI lineage: Eukaryota > Metazoa > Chordata > Aves > Passeriformes > Timaliidae > Pomatostomus > Pomatostomus ruficeps. Next base: position 133,428 of record VYZT01031213.1, read on the forward strand.
CAAAGAAATATTTATCTAAGAAACTTCAGTGGAGAAAAGCTTTCCTTTAGGAAATAAATACCTTTTGAGCCAAAGTGCTGTTTGGATGTTCCAGTTATCAAGAAACATCTTGAAACTTGTGGAAAACTGTGAAGTAAAACAAACTAATTATTTCCATAATTGCAGAGTGTCACAATGTATTTCAAAATTCTTGTGTATAAATTATAAATCCTCCCACCCAACTTTGTGATGAGTTGAGTAAGTTATTTACTCAACTACTTATAATCACAAAATCTTTTGGAAGTCAATTGACAAGTAGAACATGTTCAAAACAGGCTATTTTTCATCTTTTTCTAAAGGTGTGAACACATCATTGCTGACTTAAAACATATTCACTATCTTAAGGAACAAATGCATAGGAAAAGTTACTGAAATTAAGAGCAACTACCTACATGGGCATGTGGGTTTTTTTGAAAGAGCCAGAAACAAACCTCTATTTGCTGGATTCTCAGATTTGATATTAGATCCCAACGTGTAACTCCGTTTTTATCATAGCCTCTAAAACCAAACCCTGCTGCATTATTAATTGCATCTGCTGCAATGAGACAAAGAGAAGCCAATTAATTATAAACTGTCTGTATTACAAATTGTGCATCACACAACATGTAGTTTGTTCAAAACATTTATCACACTTTAAAGACTACATTTATTTTTTCTTTTAAATACTGAGGATCACTTGAACAAACAGAAAACAATCCAAGCAACACACTGGCTTCCAATACAAAAACTTGTACAAAAGCATAAGAATGAGAGGTGGCACTAGCTGCTTCACAGTACAGATGTTCCCTGTCTCCCATACCACCTACTTAGATTTGCTTGAGCAATCAGACAGAAAAACAAACTCGGTGAGATGCATCAAGACTACAAAACAGTGGCTGGTTGTAATGATTTGAGACAGCAGCTCAATGCCCAGATGCATGTCTTCGGTCTTCATTATGCAGCAATAGTGATGTTCAAAGCATAAAGATTAAATTGTGTGATTCCCTCTGAGCAGGTGCACATTCACAGCACCTCACAGTGAGCAGTGCAAACTCAACAGAAGAAAACAGTAATTTTCTAAGCAATGCAGAGCTCGTCAAACTTCCACTAATGGCACAAGGGCACTGTTACACCACCTCTGAATGCAAAGTGTTTACAGTGTGTGTCCAAGGTCTGATGATCTAAACAAACAATATTTTCCCTAGGACAAAAACCAGCTACTGTCATCTGACTATGCAGGAAAATACAAGGGATCTCTTCCACCTGTCATGTTCAGTCATCATCTTCACCTGAGCTTTGTCATCTTAGACACTAAAATTTCCTCAACTGTACTTTTCAAATTAGGATGGCCACATAAAAGGAAATGAGGTGGTTTTGAGTTTATAGTATTTTTACTTCCTTGTGAATTCTTTTTAAAAACATCTTTGAAAGCAACAAAATTTGCTGCCTTACATCTGATGTCACTATGTCAACTTCAAACACTGGGCAATAGTTTAATGCTCAACCAGAAACAGCAGAGACACAAACTCTATAATCTTTTGCAAGCTAGAATGCAAAGACTACAACTAGAGTAAGTACTCATTTTATTAACTAGCATTTTAGTATTCATTTTAAGTCATTAATTTCATTAACACCTTTTTTAAGTGCAAATAGTAATGTACAACTCAAAGGTGTAGCATCCAGTAAAACTGTTAAAGCCCCTCACATTCTACTCATACCATTCTAAGTTTAGATGAGACAAAGTGGAAGGAAGAAGGCAAAAAAGAGTTATCTAACAAACTAAAAGTACAGAGTTGGCACAGTTTATTTTCTTTGGTATTTACCAAAGGAATGCCAGCTCTACACTGCTAACAAGTGCACAAGGAGGAATCTAACTGAAGTATTAAAGGCAAAAAAACCCCAACTAAAATTATTCATTTTTCAGATGACTACTGCTATTTACAGATGACGATATGGGTGTGTAAGAGCACAATACTCAAAAGTATTTCTTTCCACAACAAGCCCCAGAATTACTATATCCAGACAAGCTGAAAGCATTCCATTCACGGACCAGGAATGAAACCAGCAGCTGTAAATGAGTCATGCTGCTCTGGTACACTAAAGCTTTCTTTATTGCATTGTTCCCACAGATTCTCTCTCAAAAGAATTACGAGACAAATACATAAAACTGGAGAGGAGGAGGAAGCTGATGAAATCTGTTGTGTGAGCCATTTCCAAGATGTCAGCTTACTTAAATAAAGCATCTTCCTGTTGTATGTGTCGGTTTTTTACAAGTAATATGAAGGGAAATGCAAAATATTCTTTAAACTATATAATGTATTCAAGTGTCTTAAATAGGTTACTAAGCATGTTATCCCACCAGTCATTCAAACTTTTAGTAAACAAAGACTAAAACTAAAGTGTCACCCACCGAATTCTGAAAATGCCACCTACCATTAACAACAGTATCATGCACCTGAATTCCAAAGTATTAATTTTCCTTCATGATTTAATAACATCAAGCAAACTACTGATAACTAACCCCAGAAAGAGGTTGAAATTAATTCTGAAGATATGCAAAGAAAAAGGTATAAAAATAAATTTTAAAAACCACAAACAAATAAAAAGGATTGTACATCAGATTAGATTTACTACTTTTTTTTTTAAGTTACTGTTCATTGAAACACTATCACTCTCCAAAACTCCTTAGGTTTCACTCAGACTTGTAAAGGAGGCTATGATCTCATTTGCAGCACTCTCCCAACACTGTGCTTACATTTCTAGTAGTTTTTGTTTCTCAAAGAGAGAGAGACACTATTCAATGTCCTCAAAATCCTTCAATGCAATCAGGTTTTCCCAAGGCCTCAAGAGGGCACGGCCACTTTTTAATACATACTTAAGTGTGCACATCTCAGATGGCTCTCAATACATGCTCTTTCTGTTATTATTGCATTTTTAAACATATACTTACCTAAAGTCCATGCAAAGTAATACTTGGGTCTGGCAGCCATAAGAGACACATATAGGTAGAAAAACCTTACAGGCCATGATGCTGTAGCTCTGAAGTTATCATCAATGTTGTATTCCACAGGCAAAGTTTTTGTAATAGTCATATGGAAGAGTAAGGACAGTCCACAGATCAAGAGTTTCTGTGCCACAGCTATCTGAAAATTTAAGATGGGAGATTTTGTAAGCTTCATTTTTTTATCTTCTGGAAACAAAGAAAAGTTATCATCTTCCTTCCCTATATAGATACATATGTATGTTAATTTTTCTGTAATATATATACTAGCAACTTTAAAATAGTTTATAAAAAAAATTCTATTTTTTAGAGACTCGAGAAATATTGTTATATTGATCAAGTTGTGAGCATCGCTTCTCCTGGCCAACACAACAAATCCAGTCTGACTACAGTGAGCCTCTAAAAGCCCTTTTAATAACCAGAGGCCTTTCGCAACTCTAACTTGTTTTAAAATTTCTTGTCAAATTATTTAAGCAATTAAATTATTAAGACATCATAACACAAATGATAATTTAGGACAAAGTACTATTACTGCAGAGATTCCAAAACAATGGCAAAGTTTCCGTTTCTTTTCAGGTATCTTTGGCATAATGCAGGGGTTCAATTGCTGGACAACTTAATTATCAATCATCTCTGTTAGATTATTACAGCATCTAAATTCTAAACCAACTAAAATACTGCAATGATTTAGGAATTTCAGCCCAGATTTCAGCCAATCAGTTCTAGACAGACCTGTTTTCCCAACCAGAGTGATCAACCTATAAGGGGACAAATAATACACTCACAGATATGTAAAAGTGTGTTGTTCAGATAGGATCTACTCAGTTTTTCTCAAAATTCAGCTTTGCTATAACCATCAGAGTAAAGAGTATGTATTTTTAGTAGAACATTTCTGAGGTTCTATTATAAAACACACGGAGCAATATGTGCCTGACACTGACTGCTCTGAGTCACTAGGCTGAGCCACACCCCAAGGGCAGATACCACGTTTTGTGAAAGCCCCCAGTAACATACTAAACCAACACCTACAAAAGAGAAGTTTGAGAACTAATTCGTTTCAGTGTAATTTTCAAGGGTTTTAAATGTAATATCGATATTTAAACATCACAGTTTTAATTTACATTACAATTCTACAGATGCTAAACTTGACAAGAAAACAATCAATCTACATTTCTTTAAAGCATCAGAACAAAAATATAACCAGAATCGTTCTGTCTAAGCTGCTTCCAGTGCACCCACCCAAACTTTTAGAGATAACATCCTGCTTCACTCAGAGTTCAGCTCCACAAGTCTAGTTCCAAAATTAAGGGCAATTCTATTCCATGATACAGATTGGAGAATTACATGTCCAACTGAAAACACATACTTTGGCAAGACATACAGTATCAAAGATTCACCCAGTTGCACAGATTAAGAAGTGGTACAAACTGATAAAAAATTAGACTTGGAAAAGCTGTAAAATGGTGAGGGTATTTTTAGATATTGCATATATTTCACTTGGCTCATCTCAGAAGATATTTCAGAGAGGATCAGGAATCCCAGCTATTTAAAAAAACATCAGCCGGATAATTCAGAAGGCAACTACCTATCAATGGTTAAAGTTGGTGTTTAATTATTTGTTTCTACTTGCTTTCTAATAAACTTCATTTTAATACTTTATTCTATTACAAGAGTTCAACGTGAAGGGCATTAATTTCTTAAAAGTGTTCCTTTGTTATTCTAGAACTATTAATAATCTCTCTCTTTGCTAGAGCAGAGGGAAAGTTGAGTTGGCTTAACACCATCATGATCTTAAATAGAAATGAATGCTCATAAAATCAGTTACTACTAAACTAATGAATCTTTAATTCTGGTATGCAGCATCTGACAAATGCAAAACTTTGGTATTTGTAAATATCAGAAGGCATCACCCCAAAGTTCTGAAGACATTTGCAAGGATTTAACCTTAAGGCCTAAGTCATAATTACAAATCATGTTCAATTTTGCATGAGAAACAATATTTATAAGCTGGTAAAAGTGACATGCAAGTTAAAACATAAGCATGAATATATAAAATAGACATTTTCCATCTGAAGATGGCCACAAAGTCTCAAAAAATTTTGGCCACTTATAAATAATGTTATCTCTGTTTAAAGGTCTGTTTTGTGCCACTGCCTCTACTTACTCATTTTTCTAGTAGTAAACAGAAATCATTTATCTGCCTATTCAATGCCAAATATGCTTTGTATTTCTCTGAAGGTCCTTAACTCAATTGTGGAGGTGAAAACACCTCTTTTAAGGAAAAGCATCAGAGTTTCACCAAAATTTATTTTAAGAAAGAATAATGAACTCATACGGGACCCTGACATAAATTAAACTTTTTTCTTTTTTTTAATTGCACTACTTCACTCAAGAATTATAAATCCCAGCATGCTGATAGCACTTATAGGGATCAGAATCAGCGATATTAGTGTCCTCAGAAAGCTGTGATGGAGGTAAATCTCCCACCTCTACAAAGCTGGGGAGCTGCTGCTTCCAGAGAGGATTAAGTAGAGTTTCTGAAGGCCAAGCCAAACACAGGCTGCCATGCAAAGCAGAGTCCTGCCCTGCCTCCACTCCTTCACTGCAGGTTTGGCTTGTGTTCCTTAGGCTGAGCCAGATTAGAGAAAAAAATCGATGAAAACCTAGATTTTTGGCATTTTGCTTGGGGTTTGTTTGTTTGAAATTTTTTTGGTGGGAAGGCGTGGTGGTGTGTTGTTCAGTGGGTTTTGGTGGTGGTTTCTAATTTGTTTTTTCACAAGTTAGTTTCAGACGAGACTGAATTATCTGACAGACTACAACCCTGTGCACTGACACCAACAAAACCATTGTTCAATTACCTATTGAAATGCATTTGGTAAAACATTCATTCACTTCCTATTACTTAATTAACCAGGTTATTAATAAACCCTTCTTTGCCAAGGCATAAATGGGCAACCACCAAATCGCACAGTCACACGGGAGGGTTGTTCAGTTTCTACAAGGATAAAGTACCTTGACGTTTAATTTCATTTACTCTTTAAAGTTTTCAACATAGCAAAATAACTGTTCTGTTAAGGAATTAAAATACTATAAAATGCAGGATTAACTTTGACCTCAGAAGAAGCAGGATATAAAAATTATTTTGTAACAAAAAGGTAAAAAGACCTGGCTCATTTAGTTTTGATGAACAACTGGGCATACCTGTATAAAAATATCAAATATGATCAACACTGGGAAGGGAAGAAGGTGCTTAAGCTAGAAGACAGTGCCAGGACAAAACTAAATGCGCATAAATTAGATGGGAATATAATTAGGTTGAAAGCCTGATACCTAATTGGAGAAAAGGGCTTAGGAGCAGCTTTCTAATTGAAGAAATAAAGATAAAACACTCACAGAGCTCAGAAATTTTAGAAACACATTACTGCATAAACATGTGTAATATATAAGAACAAATTAAAAAAAGTAGAGGGGACTCTTCAAAAATTTTATTTAAATCAACTTGTTCTTATGTTGATAAAGAATCAGTATATAACACATAATATTGAACTGTATTAAAGCACATTATTCTGAGGAGGTTGCTACCTCAGATAAAAATTATAGATAATTAAGCAAGAACATTATAACCTGTAGGAAGATTCTGCATAATAAGCAAGAAAGCAGATATCTGCTGACAGGAATCTTGTATTTAAGGGTAGCCATAATAAAAAGAAACTTACAAAGACAGATATTAATTTCTGAGAGCTGACACCACTTTGAGCACCAACAACTGATAGCTTGCAAAAAGGCACAATAGGAGGGATATCAGAAGTAAGTTTTAATATGGTGACTTGATTCATTTAACATGCAATGAACACAGCAAAAGTACTAAACCAAGTTAACATCATGCAGTCAACACACAGTATAGAGGAGGAGGCTGGCATGAACTACTTCGGTTAGGTATATTTAACAAGAAATGAAACTTACTGTAACTCAGCTCAAGGATTTTTTTTTTATGACATTAACATTTGCTGATCCTCACTACATTTCCATTTGTTTTGAGTTACCTAACAATTTATTCTTCTTGAAATAATAACAAATTTAAAGTATTCATGTGAAGTTAATGGTATTAAAACATTTTTCTAGAAGAAGATATTGAATATTTTAATTGATGCAGCAAATGCAGTAAAATTGTACCATTCATCTTTCTCCAAAAGCACACAATACTCACTGGTGTTATAAAATGCAGCCAGATTTCTCTAATACCAGGTGGGAGATGAAGTATCAGGAGCATAAACAGCTTCTCTTTGTTTTCATGTCAAAAGCTAATGCAGCATAAATCGCAAAAGTTTCAAGCATCTTAAGAGCAATTAATTTTAAGGAAAACCACTTACCTGAAAGAAGAAGCCATCATAGGTTCACATTTATTTCTATTGACCTTGTCCATATTACTAGCAAGATTATGTGGTAAAAAGCCAGGAAGTTCTATCAGGCAATCAGCAGATGTGTGTCCAGAAGTAGTGATACGGGCAGATTTGGTTTACCTCCATTCATTTGCAATCATTTTACTACATAACACTTTTCTGCAGAAATAGGATTTTTGTACACAAGACTTTCCTGGGCCAAAACAATGTTTAGAAACAAAAGTGTCTGCAACTTTGTCAATACAACATGTGAAAGCAGAGCATGGGCCATGTGGTGCCAATCTAGGCAAGGATTTCTCCCTCTGTCTTTCACCCTTCCTAACTTGCTCCACAGCTCACTTGTGTAAGCTTACGTGCTCTGTCAACTTGTGGAGCAGCTTCAAGTGTTGTCACCCTCCAGCCACAGCTTTACATCCTTGTCATGCAAGTTACCACCACCACACAAGAAGGGTAGAATGGAACACGCGAGGGGTCCTCACCCACTTTCCAGGGATGGCAGTGGCTGGAGATGCCCCAGCTGACTGGGAAGCACTCCCTGTTGGCCCAGCTGTGGGGCCATAACCTCTAGATGGTAGGACAAGAGAAGCAGCTACATGTGGGAATGCCTTCATCTGCTCCAGCAACAGCTGGTCTCACAAGATAAGCAGAACATGGGTAACTGGTGCTGGAATTAGCAAAAGCCATCCATGTGAAGTGTTCCAATTGACCCCAAGATAATTCTGCCTCTTATGTGAGGTAAGAATTATCTCAGGCACATGCAAATTAAAATGCCTGATACATTACTATTTAAGAGAATATGAAAAGAGTGAAAAAACATTATTCAGTACTCTGGGCATTAAACTAATTGGACTAAATTTTAAAAGTAACAAGTTTTGCAAGCTTTTGATTTAACTTCAGGTCATACAATCTCTCCTGTAAGGGATGATCTTCTCTATGTATTTGATCTCTTCTCCAATAACAGACCAAAGAGAAAAAAAAAGAATTATGTGGCTTGGAGTACTATTCATAGTGTTATGGCTAGTACATCTTTTACTACACCTTCAGATCAAAATCCATCTTTAATACCTCTCTACATGACTGCAAGCACGAAAAATGAAACTATTTCTATGACTTTTTCAATTTGTTAAATATGACTGGGTTTTTACGCAGAGTATATGCTTTGAAGTGAACACACATGAACTGTTTTAATTTAAAGATGGCTTTTTACCATATAAGCTTGTTAGGAAGTTCCAAGTTAATCTGCTTTTATCCACAAGATCCAGACTGGAAACCATGGAGAAAACCTGTCTTTAAAAAATAAGCATATAACTTTTCTGAACAGGGAACTATTCTGTTGATGAATGAACTCCAGATACAGCTCAGCAGTTATGCCTGTAAATGAAGAGTGCAAACCAAGCTTTCCATGCAATGATTACATAAGCATCAGCACTGCAAGAGTCATACATCTTACATTTGGGGAAGGATCCGTTTGTTCATATTTTGTATCTTCCTTCCCATTTGCTTCAGACTGTTGCAGTTGGTATGATCTGCCTTCAATGAAAGTAATATAGTCTTTGTAAGAGCATAATGGGCCTGCCAGGATACCCATGAAATTACAGTTGTAACTTAAATACTCCAGTAGACTTGGCATGCGTCTGTAATTCAAAGACAAGCAACTCGTGAGATGGATTGTGTAGTTCTTCAGGATTTCCACAGTAGGAAAAGTCATAGTCCTGTTACCACCTACTCTAACTGCAGTAAAAACCACATGGACAAGAGAACTTTGTCTGTCTTTTGTAATCACAGCTTGAAACACTCTACGCCTAGCATTTCTTTTGAATCTATACTGAGCATTTTCAGATAGACCTCCTGAACTCTAACGAGTCTCTCCTTGCTCAGTAGAAGCATTTGACTGAAGCTGAGCCTGAGGAAGGAAAGGGAAGACTGTTTTCCTAAGTGTTTGTTCAACTGTGTTAAGTTCTCTATTTTTCCCTCAACAACTGAATCAATAAACAAAGGTTTGTGTTAACTGGCAATAATTTCAATCACAGCAAATGTCTCAACACTCTCTTGCCCAAGACAACATACTATTTTCAAGTGTCCTGAATAAAGAAAGGAGAAAAGGTAAGTTAAATACTGAAAAACAGAATTTAACAATATTCCTTCACCAGTTACTTCATATGTGTACTGTTTACTAGTCTCCTATCTGATATGGCATTAATTTGCATAGACTGCATAGAACTTAGAATGTTTTTTTCTAAATAACTACAAAACCTACTCCTAGTGATATTTTTCAGAAGAACAGATGTACAAATCTAACTACAAATATATAAAAGCATGGATCTGTTTTACATGAGCTTGTAAACTCTGTCTTGAATGTGAGCTGTAGAAATTGCACAGAACATTAATAAAGCACACAAAACATCCCCAAAGCAGAATGTCTGAAAACCTACCTTACAGCCAAACACCTCTGTGATGGAGTCAAGTCTTCATTTTTCCGAAACATTCCTAAGGAAGGAGACAGGAAAAAGAAAAAATAAAGGAAAGCTAAACCCCCCCACATAAATTAGCACTTTCTTTACTCAGAAAAACAAGCCTCATTCTGCAATGTAATTTCTTCACGCCTCAAGCAATTTCAGAGCTATTATGTCACATAACATTTTTACTGGAGATGGATCAAACAATTCTTACTGTTGACAAAATCAGAAACTCTCATATCTTCAGTTATACCCAGCAGTGTCTAAACCTGAAATCACACGGATTTCAGGAAAGCATTAAGGCAACTCATAAAAAGTGTTAACAAAAACAATTCTCCTACACTGGTTGAGACTTCAAAGTCTGCAGGTTTTAAAACCCTTTATTTCCAATTCTGGGAACTGGACAAGCCTAAACATTGCATTAGTCATTGCAGTTTTGATGCATAAAATGAACACATTGCAAGAGAGATGTCAGCAATTCAAAACTTATGGCAGACCACAAGAACAGCTTTGCACTGCAAGTAAAGGTTGTGACCAAGGTCCAGTGAGGCAGGCATGGCAGTAAAGGGTGCTACTGTCTTTTCCCTGAGCACTAGCAAGAAGCTCTAACCCCTGCCAGCAGAAGGGGGCAGTCCAAGACTAAGTTCAGCAGCAAGACTGAGTTTACCTTCTTGCCATATGTCGCTATTTCTGAAATGCCGGTGACCTATCCCTGAAAAATAGTCTTCAGAATCTGTACTCCCATAAAAGAGAAAAGTAAAAGATAAGACTTTCAACACTTTCATCTATTATGAAATACACTAATTCAGGGGAACAAAAAAAGTAGCGCTTCCTCCTTCAGACAGCCCTGGCTAACACCAGCCAGCACTGCCTGCCAGAATGACCACTTCAGCTCCTGCTGCAGCTTTCTCCAGTGGCTCAGACATTCCCACATGCACCCATTTCCTGCTGTTCATATTTGCATTTTTTCTTTGCCATTGCAAGTACTAAAAACTTCATTTTTATGCACATAACTTCCTAAAGGAAATTAAGTTTATGGAACCAGACTTCAATTATCTTTCTCTACAGTGGTTAGAAATTGGCTGTTGGGTTTAAGCACTAAGTTTTACAAAAGAATAGGGTAATATAAATACAAAATCCCAAAGTGCTTCATGAAAATAGGTGTTTCTGTAGAAGATCCTCCTCCTCTCATAGAAAGGTTGCCTTCAACCCCACTCCTTGATGCCAGTAAATCCACAGAGGGGAGCCCTTATACTTGATCCCAGCATAAAGTAAGTTTCAACTGGAGCCAGTTTTTTTTTAGATATGAAAATGGCTCAGCCTTATGACAAAAAAAGATTGAGGGACTGAGGGGAAGTAAAAGCTAATTTAATTCTATGACTCATAGAAACACTTGTTATCTACAAAGAAGACAATTCTGTTGTCTTAGTGTGACTCCAGTGTGACCATGATCTACACCGACTTATGACTTCAAAACCACACTTTTCGTCTTCAACAATGCTGAGACTACAGACGGGTTACCAACTTGCCATCCCCTCTCTTTCAATACGACCTTGAAAAATGCCTTCCTTGGTCCTGATCCTTCACAGTGGAAAGTCATCCCCATTCATACCCACTCAAGGCAAGAAACTGAAGAACAAATTATCACCCCCTAACTTCATGCAGCACCTTCTCTTCCTCATCATTACATTTTCTCATCTTCTCCTTGGTTTTGTAGCAAAGACTTTTATGCTGATAAAGGTACCAAATAAAAAATGTGGAAGAAGCATTTTGAAAGATTCTGTAACCTTTAAGGCCATAATATTACAGTTCTCAGGTAGTGAATCTCTGAATTTAACACAAACAGAAATTTAGCACAGACTTCTATAGATAGATGTCAATCCCACCACATGGATAGCGTAGGGAAGTGTCCCATACAGGGCTTTCAGTCTCTCATAGCCTACACAATGCAAACTGACTGGAGCAGGAGCCTCCTTTGCCATTATATTCCATACAAGCATTTTACCCTTAAGTCAGAAAGAGGAAGCGATCACCCAGTGTGTCCAAATGAACTTACATAAAGCCAGATTAGCCACTAAATAAAGGTAATTAGCCAGATAAAATATTTAGTCAAATAAGACATTTGACTAAATAAAGGTAATTAGTCAAATAAAATAAAATGTATTTCACATCACTGGTGTAGTATGAAAAAAGGAGAAAAAACCCTCAAACCTGAAATAGAAGAATCTAACCACTGAAATACGATCTGTGGTTTTGGAGAGGTAGGAGGAAAGAAGTGGTCTGTTTAAAACAGGTTTTAGTTATATACATACATACCTATGAAGTCATTTAAGGCCCAAGTAACTTTGTGAGCAATGCACTTGCTATCTCAAACGTACTGCATCCAAATAAGCCTCCATTAATTTTTCATTTCCCTATCTCACTAAGGTTTCCCTCCAGCCAGCAGATTCTTTGAGATCAAGTTAGTGGCTTTCCCTGTTTTGTTTTGGTTTTTTTTAAATGCCTTTTCAGTGCCTTGAAGGCCCATTTATCATCTTTGCACAGCACACGAGACCAAGGAAACCATTGATCTCTGTCATATTCTTGAAAGCTTTCAGGAAGTTATTGTTACGATTTTTTATATCATAGAAAATATACATGGAAAAGGTGCTCTTACATTGATGCTTATCCAATATGAGATGAATTCATGGATACACATTCATTTCCCAGGCCCATGGGAACAGAAACCTCATAAACCATAGCTATTCCCTACCTACTACACACTGGAGATGAAGAACTCCCACCTCAGCAGCACAGTGCTGCTAGGGAACTTGGGAGGGTTTGTAACATTCCTTTGGGGCTTATAAGAATTGCTTTCTTCTATCCTAAAGCAGGAGACTACCACAACAACTGCAGCTCTTAGTTACTATCAAATCACACAGCAGAGATTAGAGAAAATGGGTTTTATCGAATATCTGTTAGAGAGGTGAAACAATTTGGTCACTCAGCAACTATAACTCCATTTTCTTATCTGTAAAGCAGGAAATACTCTATGTTCCTTCCTTGGTAAAAGAATTTTGTAAATCATCAGTGACAAAATTTTTCCCAGGTGGTCTAGACCATGAGGAAGTTCTATGTTTACATTCCTTTTCGAGAGCCCATACCCTAATGGTAACAAACCCAATGCCTTTAGGCACATGCCACAGTCCTGCAACACAGGATTTATTAGGGGATATTACGACTACTCCTGTGCTCTCACTACAACAGTGTTTACAAACCCATCATGGCATCACTCCAGCTTGGTGGTTAAACTTACCCACTTTCCTATTTGTGTGGAAATCTGGCTGATCAGTAGCTGATAATGCTTAGACGTAGGATTATATATTAATACTGAACATGGAGATCCTACTTCAGGCTCTTTTGCAATTACAGTAATTTTTGTGCTTCTGAAATGAATCACCAGCTGAGTCCAAATGCATGTTGTTATTAAAACATTTTAAAATCCAAAGACAGACAGTAACAGTTTTAGTTGTTACTACCACATTGGCAGCAACAAAGGCAAATAGGTACTAATGCCCACTGGGTATAATTGAAAAAAAACTACAAAAAAAGCAAGAAAATTTACAAGTCTTAATATCCAGAGAGCCATATGAGCAAAATGCAGGCACAAAACTATACCTGAAGACTTAGAAGAGAAAAAATACAATATAATTCCATTAACCACTAACAACACATACTATAAAAAAATTATTTGGTGACTGATACTGAAACAATCACCATGCTGTTACCATCATACGAGAGAGCACTTTAAAAATAAAATAAAAAAAAAATCAAGAGGTAATTGGAGAGAGAGCATTAAAAGGAACTCCTACGCATAACAAGAAAACAACAAGTTACCAAAAAAACCCCAAAACATTACCACACCATGGCAATTTCACTGACATAATTAACAGAAATATTAGAAAGCAACATTTTTGGTTAAACAGCTGCAAATTTTTTGTTCTAATAAAAAATAAAATTCCTTTTTCTCCCTTAACTCTGTCATTAGCCTGAAGTGTTGCATAAATAAATCTAAATCTTGCCATAAAGAATTAATATGGACACCAGCAGTTTCCAAATTATGTAAAGTCATTTCTGCCTTTAGAATATACATGTGAGATGCCAGGGATAATCAGCAAAAACTACAAAGCAAATGTTAACACACTGAATACTCATTTTTGGCAGTGCTCATTCAAGTAACAAGGAATTGGAAGGTAAGAATTATCAAAGACTGAAGTTCAAAATGTAAATCAGAATACATGAAAGGCATACTCCAAATCTCTTTAGGTGCAAGTTTGTGATCCATGCAAAACTCTGAGAAGTCTGTATTATACAGCAAGCTTAAAGCACAGAATGGCAGAACAGGCGGAGTTGAAAGCGACCCACAGGGATCATCAGGTCCAAACAGTATGCAACTTGCATTAATTTCCCTGCTTAAAAAATCTCACAATAAGAGCACAGGGGTGTGACAGTAACAGGGGTAGCTGTCATTTGTTTATGGGATTCCTTAGTAGTTTTCAACTTGGAATCAAGCATATCCACTTAGCTAGACAGACACTTGAATATGCAGCACGAGCGAGTGGCATTTGTGGTTACATTCAGCTCACTGCAGAACCTTCAAATGGAGCCAGCTGAACACACCGGACTGGCTGTCATGGAAAGACCAAGTCCAGAAGACTGGCCTTTACCAAAAACCACCCTAGCTACAACTGGAATCTTGAAGTTTACCAGGAACTTCCAACAGATCAACACTTTTTTTCCAGCTCTTTATTTTCATCACTTTCCTGGGATGTAACGGCAAAAAATGAGAGAGGAAAATAAAGTAACTGGTGATTAATATAGCCAAGCTGATGTGACTAGAGGCTCAGAGTGCCATTAGTCACTTACTAGAATGATTTTCAACATTATCTCCTCTCCTGTCAGTATATCTCCAAGTAATTTCCAGTGGAAGCATGGGCCTTTGTACAGTGAACAAAAGCCCACTGACAGCAGGGCTTGTTTTCATTAATTTTTCATAAAGGATCCCTTTTAAATTGTCTAAGGTTAAAAAACTTCGCTTTAATGCAATCCTAGTCTTCCCTGTACATCTTTTCTTAGCATATCTTGACACCAGACCATCAGTTGCTGCTGAATTCACATTGGTCACATCAACTTTTGAAAGTCATGTTCACACTGCAACTGTGACCATCCAACTCAAGGAATCTGCTAAACTGCAGACAGAGAGAGAATTTTTCCAATATACTCTTAGCTACTCCTCACGGGCTGACAAAGAATTTAGAGGTCAATAAGGGACAAAATTTCAATATTGATACTGAAAATTCAGTGGAATCTATAAAGAAATACAGAAGAAAATACAAATTATCTGAATTAATTTAAATAGGAAAATATCTAGTCCAGTTCGTGATGAAAGTTAAGAATGGAGCTGACTAAATGAAATATTTGTTTCAAGACTGCCAGGAACACTCACATGCTTGTTCCATACCACCACTCTACTGTTTGTGGATGATGTCAGCAAATTCAGAATAGCTCTTTCCCCTAGCAAAATAATAGCAAGAGGAAGCATTCATGCTTGATACTAGAACTATTACTTCCTTATAATAACCTGTTTCCACTAACTTGTGTACTCTGTACTTCAGCTGATTATAGCTTGCAAGATTACTACTTCTGAATATATTTTCTCTGGAAGTTAAATATCAACATCTTTGACCAACTAGGTATGCCTAGCATTATTTATTTTCATTCATACAAAAACACTTACAAAAAGGTCTTTTCCCAACCTTTCATATTCCTGAATGTTGTTGCCTACAGGCTTCTCTAGACAGCGCCATTTAATGAGAATGGAAAAAAAATGGAACACCAACAGCACTAAAGCTAGGCTGCATATGAGACAAAAACACATTAAACTCTATGCACAACATTAATAAGCAATTTCAGAACAGCAGGTGTCTTAATCCAGGTGTCTGGAGCTACACTCCCAAATCTTCAACTGACAGCTGTAGCTGCAAGTGGTTCAAGCTAATTGGACAGGTTTATTAGATGACATTTTCAAACTTTAAAATGAAAATTACTCCTTTGAATTTAAAGGTAACTAAAAACCCAGCTATCCTACCCACAAAAGCCAACATTAGGATTCATTGTCACAACTAGGGCCCACTTATCTGATGGGTACATCTGACAGAAGAAAGGACATAAACATAATTAGATAATCTCCCTGTTCACAGCAATGTGTTAGCAGGGAGTGTAATTATGATACTAAACAAAATGAAACATACAAAGGTTTTATAAAAATCAGCATATATGGCACAAACTAGGGAAGCGTTCAAGAATGAACATTTGAAAACTAAAGGTGCTCCAGAACTGAAATTACGTGTGCTTTTTCTATCCATCCATCGGTAACAGAGGTCTCTGAATTAGGAAGTTCTTTTGTTAACTCTCACAATCAACACCCCAGCCCAAAAGAGTATCAGTGGTCTTTAGACACTAACTCCAGAAGTGTCTCTGGTCTTCTGATAAGTCAGATCTTCTGCACAGTGTCAGCATTTTTACAGCTTCTGTAAAGTTTGAGCAACATTTTTCAGTACTTACATTAGTAAGCATCAAAAGAGACAATTGAGACACAAAAATTTATTTTGTCCTAAACACAAAACTGGTCTAAAGCAATTCACTGACTCATAACAAACTCTCTTTAAACTTATTTTGTATGGAAAATTAAGCACAGTAAAGAAATCTTACCATCATGAATCTCAAATGCCAAACTAGTGATCTTCTGTGTAATTATCATCATTGGACTGTTACAAAAAAGGAAGAAAGAATAATTTAGATACAAGTTCAGAATTTTATTTCACATATAAATACCAGGGAAAGTTTATATTAGTGGTCCAGGTTAATTATTTTAAGCTGGAAGTTCTTCAATGCAAGAACAAAGTGATTAGGTTTTAGCTCAAACCATTACCAGGTCTTCAATGCAATGAGACGAATTTAGGCCTTAAATGTAGGATTTGTTAACACCTGTCTTTTATTGCTGCATTAGGTTTTGCAAATACAGCCAAAGTGTTTCACATGTACTTTCTACTAACATAGTTTATTTTATTTTACAGTGATAAAAGAAAAAGCTACAGTAAAAGCAATTATATTGATTGTAAGTTACAGCAGCAGTAAGCAAAGGACGAGAAAACTATAGCAAAGTTGAATATTTAAATAAGTTATTTAGATATGCAGGCCACTTCCATGGTTTTTACTAACACCTGATCCTATGTTTGATATTTCCATCGAGAATTATTATTTGCTTCAAGCAAACATATCTCACAAAACAAAAACCCAGCATAATTATGCTGGCTCCAACAGAGTTCACTTTGTTCTGACTTTGGTACACATGAGTGAATCTTAAACTGTCCAAGAAATATCCTGCCCTGGCTAGCCAAGTCAGTTTTGTACTGAGAAATTATACCATTTTCATAGTATCCAAGAGCTTTTGCCTGATGTGAATCTCAATTGCAAACCCCATCCTTGGGGCAGGGAAGGGGTGGGGAATACATAAAGTAAGCTACTAGAATGTAGAAATTTAATTTTGAAATCAGATCTCAAAATATGCATCAGTGACTGTATTTACCTGGAAGTATCTGAGCTGGAGACAAAAAAAACCCCAAACCAAAACAAAAACAACAACAGCCAAACCAAAAAACCCCGAACAAACAACAAAAACCCCAAACCCAAACAAAAAACCAAAACAAACAAACAAACAAAAAACCCAACAAAAAACCCCCAAAAAAACCAAACAAAAAAAGCCCAACAAACAGCAAAAAAACCCACAACTCCCCCCCCCACCAAATCCAACAAATAAAACAACCCCCCCAATAAAATAATCATACTGTGCAATGGGCACTTAGTTTTGTTAATGTCTTGAGTGCCCTTGGCATTTTTATAACACATTAAGTTGGCACAGAAACACAAATTCAAAAGCCATCAAGTCCTTCATTAACCAGGTTACACTAGTATTTTGCCATATGGTTCAGTCCATCAAATAGATTTTTTTTTTTTTT
>VYZT01031218.1:0-32871 GCA_013400735.1 Pomatostomus ruficeps
AAGTACCCTGGCTGTACCATAAAGTATACAGGTTTGTGAAATTGCTTTTACTTTTTTTGTGATTACAGGTGGGAATATGCATTCTAAGCAACTAACAGGGAAACAAATTGCCTATTGCAAAGATTGATTTGAATACTTATTGATTTAATTTTTGCCTTTCCCTGCATGAGGGAAGCTGATTATACTTTGCAGACTGAAATGGGATTGTTTTGGTATGATAGATTTTCATTTAGTCAGGCTAGCTTTTCTAGGTCCCTTTTGTTTCACCCCCATCTGCCACCTCCTAGGTAGGCAGAGGTATTCCAGATAATGTGTGCTGGGGCACTAAGCATGCAAAAAGTGACAGGGGGAATTGGTGAGGTCCCATGTTAAAGTTCATTGGCTGCCCAGAACTACATTCCAGAAATGACAAAAGCCATCCCTCTTGTGGGTGCAGACCCTTTGGATTTGCTGACAGTAATAATTCCACCCCTAACTCTCCGGTAACACATTAGCATTAACAGTAATTTTTGCCTCTAGACAGGCTCTGCAGTACAGCATGATGGTTCCTACCCTGTAATTGTAGGATCCTCATTAATCAGAAAGAATATTATGACATTGTGAGCTCACAAGAAAGACAATTCATGACTGACATAATAAAGGCCTAAATTATGCTGCTTTGATGATTGGAGGTGCAAATTTTTTTTTCTTGTGAAAATAGGATTTAGCAGCTGTATAAAAAAAATCTGTATAATGAAAGTAGGGAGCATTGAGAGGCAAGCAACACCAGCTTTATCTAGATGAGACCTTTATTTCAAAAGGAAATTAAAATTTCAAAGCTGGTAGTGCTTTTTTTTATTGGTAAACCAGAATTTAAATCAGGATTTTGAGGAAGAACTATGTGAGAAGCTCATTGCTGCAGCACTGTGTTTAGTATTTTGTTTTTATTACCCTTTAAAATTACAGAAATTTATATATTGTTTTGGCCAGCTTCCAAAATGTGTTTTGACATATATGAAATGATTAATACTGAAGCACATGTCATAAATTTAGTGCAGTTATATATAGATCTATATTCACTAGGAGCCAGAGATTGTAAGTGATAAATGAAGAAGAAGAAAAAAAAATTGTTAAATCCAAGTTTCTTCTTGCACTGAAGCTATGTGGACAAACTCATTCAGTTCCTAGAGTAAACCTGAAGGCTCTTTCAATTAGCACTGCTTTAAGTGGAACCAATCCAGTGGGAACCCAACATCCCGTAAAGAGAGAGGACTGGAGACTGAAGGGGTGCAGAGGAGGTGGTGTGCTCCCAGAGGAGGGCCTTGTCTTGTGTGGTTGTGTGTCATGGGCTCCATGTGCTCTGAAGTGCTGTGATTAACAGGGAAATTCATCAAAACTGTGTTTTCTCTTCAGGGATTCCCTCCTCCAGAACAGACTGACTGCAGTACTTGTGATCCAACTAAGCAATAACTTAAACAAGAATTTAAGGTTCTGGGAGAGCCCCCAAAATTTCTTCCTGAGCTGGGCTCCTCTCATGCACCAAGGTTAAATGACTTATTCCAGACACTTGTGTCTATCCATAGGTATTTACATATGTTTTTAAGTACAGTTCTGACTGCTCAGATAGATTTCTTCTGAGCGCATTAGAAATTACTCCCTCTTTTCTGGAAAAATGATAGTTGAGGAGAAACAAGAGAAGAAAGTTCTTTCTGAGTATTACCCAAATCTCTATCTTTTCTCCAGATGAAATATTCTGCATGCTGCCCCCTTGACCATTGTTTTTGTTTGCTAGAGACTGTGATGTAGAACAGTCAAAATTAGCCGTTAAGCATAACTGATAAGGAAAATAGCAAGTTTAGTTAAAAAATATTTCCTGAAATATTTTTGCTGGTGGTAGTACATAAATGATTTAAAACAGGTGTGTATACAATTTCTTTCAGGAATGATTCCAGGACAGTTCATGAAATCCTCCTTCTCTTCATAGCTCATCCCATGACTTAATAAATATGCACACACTTTGCCACTACCTAGGAAGCAATCTGAGATGATACCTAAAATTTCATTTTTTCTTTAAATTTAAGACTAGCCTTAGATTCAGGGATGAATTCACAAGGGCATTTGTCTTCCCATGGCCATAGAGGAGTGATTAAGTAGGAGCAGCTTAGTAGTGCCAGAGCAGGTTAGGGTATGCCCACTTTAGGAGCTGCTGGCTTTGTCCTGACTCTGCTTTTGAAGGCAATCTCCGGCTGTCCATCTTGTTGTGTTGGGTGTGCACTGGGGAGTTGCCCCAGAGGGTGCAGACTGAACCTTCCCACAAGCTTCCCACAAGCTTCACCCAGAATTGGAGCTTCCAATACACAGGACCAGAATGGTGCTAAATTGATCTAAACTTTCCGTGAAACTCATGCAATTGGGATGTCAGGTTTTCAGCATCAGAGATTTTGGTCTGTAAATCTGTTCCTTTGGGGATGTGCAGCTTGTATCAAATATACAATATACTCCCTACAAAGATACTGCCTTAGATGCTGCCTTCCAACTGAAATCCTGTGGCATGTAGCAGTATCCCAAATCCTGGTGGGTGTCTTTGTAAACACCATTAAGAAAATATACTCAATATCTGAATATTTTTTTGTATACATAACTGACATTTATTTATATCTCAGATTCTTGCAGTTGTGTTTCTGCTGCCTTTGGGACTGCACCATCTGGAGTCATCTTCAGTCTCAGCCATTTCTTTAGCTCAAGCATCAGTTCATTCTTAGGGGAGCTCTCCAGAAGTGCGCAGCACTCGGGCTGTGGGACTTCTGTGCCTGTTTCAATGATCACATACAGATGGTATGAAAACATAGGGATCCAGCTGGTTCCCATGGTATCAAGACAAAATTACAGGGAGTGGAGAATTCCTTCTGAGAGACTTAAAAATACGAAGATGTTTCTATTAAAATCTCAATCACTGATTTTTTTGGAAAAAAAAACCATTGGACTTATCCTAACAATACATGAATCAGACTTTTGTAAGAGGTGGACTATGTTGCTTTTCCCAGTTCTTCTAGGAGGGAACATCCATGTTTCATCACACCGGTCTGGGGTCAGAGATACACAGGACAAAATAATGGTCTTCTTATTCAGCTTCACCTCAAAGAGCCTCACGGCAAAAGTCTCTCATTCAAAATTTGTCTAGAAATGTGGGTTTAATGAAGTACCATAGAAACAGTGAAATCTATTTTAAAGATACACGTAAAATCAAGCCTGAGTTAAAGCTACATAGGAAACTTTATGTATAATACATATGTTTATTAGTTTGAGAACTACTTAGACTTAAATATCCATTGAGATTTAAAATAATTAAATATCCAAAATGAAAAATTATTTCTGTCATTAGAAATGATGAACTTATCCTCTTGTCCAACACTGCAGACTTGTGTAATATCACTAAAATAGCCCAAATGAAAACTTACAAGTTGCGTTGGTTTGGTTTTTTTTCTGTTAGTGGAAATTGATCTTCCCTGATTTCTTCAACTGGATTTTATCCTGCTTCATGACCAGTATTACTGATGTTGCATAGAGATTCACTAAAGTGCTAAAAACATACAAAGAGTGTAAGAATTCAAGCAGGAATGATTTGTATTGGTTGGTGGTATCTGCAGCTGTACATACGTCTGTTCTTCCAGCTTGCCCTTCCAAACACTGAAGTTCAAGCTATATTGATAAAACAGATTTTAATTATAATTTTGTTTTTAGGGATTATGCCTCTTCTTAATCATGCTTTAGTAATATGATTATTTCATTTTATCCAAATTTATTAAATTATATTGTGTACTGATAAACACACTAACAATTATGCTTAAAATAATAACTACTACAACAAAAAAAGCAGTAAGAATAACAATAATAAACCACCAGAAAGACAGGCCAACAGTTTTTCTCAGCAGCTGGACAAGTTCTTTTCTTCTAGGTCTCATCAGCAGTAAAGAGAAGCTAATGAAAACTTTTGCAGACTTCCTGGTTGCAGGGAAGAAATTACTTCCATTATACACTGAAGAATGGAATCCATTTAATCTCTTTTAACTCCTGACTGCTCAACATCTTGGATGGGTTGAAGATTTCAATCTACCTACACAGTACAGGTACTGTTCTTGGTTTCATTAAATGTTTCTGCTTTTCAATAGACTTTGTCTAGCGTGCCCAAAATTTAAAATTGGCTTTATGAAAACCACCGCCCTGATAGATATGCATCTGACAGGAAAGGGCATCATTTAACAATAATTTCCAATGATGTAAGTCTAGAAATACTAATGGAGGTAATTACTTGCCAGTAGCCCTTATTAAATCTTTAGTATATCAGTCTCCATAATTATTCTCTCTGTATGAGGACAGCACCTGGCTCATCAAATCTCTATCCAAGAAAGGCACTGAGGTAGAAGTCCAGATTTCTACAGACTCAGTTTTTATGCTGTACATACATTTTTCTGAAATCATAGCAGAACAAGCTTTTTCCTTGTTATTGTTTTAGATTTTCAGGTTTGTATGGATCTCCAGATCTAGTCATTTAACTGATATATTTGATACCCTAGTCCATTCTTTTGTTTTTCAGTCCCAGTTCTTCCTTGTTCCCTGTCACAGTAGGCTTTAAGATACAGATCCCAATTATGGCTAATCCTATTAAAAGCTCCAGTTATTTGAAAACATGTTCATTGGCAAGGACTTAGAGATGTAGAAAGTCCTTTCAGAACTCTGTGAAGTCCTTACAAAGATTTTTTGCTCATTGTTCTATCATAAAAAAAAAAGACCTAATCAAGTAGCTTTTTGGATAATTCAACCAAAAAAAGCAGATAAATTTTAACAAAGTTTTGGAAGTAATTTTTTTTTTTTTTGAGCTCTATGGAGGCCAATATCTGGCAACAGCAACCAGACAGATGGGTGAAGCTTGACTTGCCTGTTCATCACACTAAAGCAATACAGAAATATTCAAACCCTTCCCCTTTCAGCGCAAGAATAGGTTCCTATATTTTCATAACTCAGCAGACACGCTGAGTTTGTTTGCAAATCCAGACTCTTCCATTGTGTATTTTATTTTTCCACAACATTGCTAAGAACAAGAAAATTATCAATTTTCTTGTCCTTAGCAATGGCAGAATTGGCAGTGAATTTAGCACAAAACATTGCAATATGGACCTCGCTTGCAGGGACCTGCCTTAGAAGCACTGTGGGACAATCACAGCCTTTTAGCCACATAATTACTGCTCCAGAAGGTTCATCATCTTGTTAACAATTTCTATTGTCCTTCTATTGCAAATATATATTTTTTGACATGACAAATGTATTTTATGAAATTTCATAATGGAGATGGCACTTCATCATGCAATAAAAGATTTGGTAATATCAGGTCTTGCTGAAATAGCTAATTGTGTTGCATTATCATATTACATTAACAGCACTTGGGAATTTTAATAAAGAACTCTTGTCCATACAGCAGTGGCTGTTATTCAGAATTAGTGTGGTATCAGCTGGAATGCCTATTTAAATGGTTGAGCATAAATAATTTTATCATCTTTTCTTTGTTTCTTTCCCCCTTCTCTGATGTGACCTGGGTAGTGTCATGAAAGAATGGATTTGAGATCTGTTCTTCTGCTGCGGTTTGGAAAAGGAGTAAGATAGAAATGTTTTTCCATATTTTCAATTTAAGTTTTACTTCTAGATTGTCAATCTGAAAGCACATCACATTTACTGATGTAGTCTTATCTAAAAGGTAAAATTTAAATAAAACTGCTCCCAAATTGTCTTTCTTTCTTCCATTCCATATTTTAAGTGTAAAGTGTTTTAAATTAGAGATGTTTTGCACACACACTCCCACCCTNTAAATCCATTTTGGGACAATGATATATAGAAAAAAAATTGTAGATAGCTAATGTCTTCCAAGCTCGGTGATAGTGACAAAAATATAGTCATTTTGAAGTTCTGAAACTCATAAAATTGCCACATCTAGTTTATTCTGCATTCCCCAGAGCATTAAGCAGTTTAGCACAAATCTAATTTCCCACCAAACAGCTCAAAGCAGTTAGTGCTCAGTTTGGTTCCAAAGAATTAAACACACTGTTATAAATTGTGATAGTCTGTGTAACACTGTAGATAAACCCATTTTCCAATAGAAATATACCAAGCATGGAAAAATAAGAGGCTGCTGTCGTATGAGGGGCGACTACAATGGAAATAAAGGTGAAATTAAAGGAAAATTTGCTTCAAGGCTAATTAATAACAACTAATAGGAAAGGAAGCACTTGTAAAGCTCAGTGAGTAAAGGATAAATTAAAGGAATTCACAGGTAAAGAATATTCAGTGCCTTAACCATGGTGAAGTGTAAATCTTACCACAGATATGCAGCAGACTATCTCTGAGTCTAAAGTTTTCATGTCACAGTGGCGTGGAGTGAAATGGATTTTCTGGGCCCCCTAATCTGCCACTATATAAAGTCAGGAAAGGGGCTGTGGTAGTCGTGACTTCAGTGTATTAGTCTGGACAAAAGAGGATATATGAGCTGAGAAACTCAGTTCTGCAGTTCTGCTATATATGCAGCATAAAAAAGTATCAGGGAGTCTGGATTCTGACTCGAATCACACAGGATGTATGGTCAGAGAGATAAGAATTTCAATTTTCCAAATTCAAAGCCAAAATGAGCCCAGGAGATCAGCGTGGCAATAACATGAAAATTGAAATAGAAGTTTTGTCTCCAAACTGCATTCCCTGTACCCTTTAGGAGAGGGGAAAATAGTGGGAATACCTCACTAGTATATGATAACAAGCTACTGTATGTGTTACATTGCTCACAAGTAATTGTGGCCACCTTCATAGATACTTTCAAACCTACATTTCAGAAGGAAAAGTTAAAAAAACCCAGAAACTTAAAAAACCTAAAACGAACATTGCAACTTAGAAATGCCTTTAGGTAGTTGAGGAGAGTTTCACCGCTGACTTATTAAAACCAGGCTTTTACCCTTACTGTTTATAATTAAGGTGCTTTTTCACATTTCTGAGTTCTCTGTCTGGGAAGAATAAGCAGAGGGATTTTGGCTGTGGGACCCAGGGACCTCCAAAAGTCAAATGACTGCTGACTGCCAGGATGACCTTTTAAAAGGTTGCCTATGGGAGAGCTTTCTTCCCCCTGTCCCTCACTCAGGGATGCCTCTGGTAAGCTCTGCTGGAGAAAGCTGTCCCACGACATTCTGTAACACACCTGTTCCCTCCCAATGACAGCCTGATATTTCTAGATTTGCTGAAGCTGTATTTTCTTTTTCCTGGAGGAAATGTGTGCTTCACAGCAATAGGATACAGATTAAGAGTATGCTGCCTGTCTGAGGGAGGAGAAGCCATCCTAATCTCAAGATATTTGGAGATGGCCTTAAAGAGTGATTGCACATACCTCCATTTTTATTTGTATCACACCAATCCCTGGATATCAGAACTGAACTGTGCTAGGCATGGGAGGAGACCATCTTCCTTTGAAGCTCCCAAATCAGGAAGGATGGAAGAGAAGGGAGAATGTCCCTGTGGTGGCATTACGTGCCAGTGATGGCGCTGACAACTCAACTTTGCGCTGTAAACTTTCAGATTTAGTTCCTGAGTTCACTGCTGTGCCTGCAGTGAAACTCTCCTTTTTAGCCCATGTGGGTTTAAGCTAGTTTTCAGCAGGTCCTGTGTTATTTGGTACGAGGGTAAAATTCCCTGCAGTGCTGAAAGGCATCTTGAGACAGAGAGACCATCAAAATCCCAGTGTTTGAATGCATAAGTAGGTCAAATGTATGTTGGATGCTTTGAAAAAGGGGGAGTTTTGCAAATCCTGTAGGTCACACTAAGTTCTTTAGATGCATTCATGTTCTTGAATTGTTTTTTTCCCTGAGTTGTTTCCTTTCCTGCACTGCTCTTCCTTAGTTAACCTGAGATCTCTAATACAACTGCATGGAATTTACTAATCTGACAGGCAGGGAATGCAGAGTTCTCTTTTTTACTATACATTTCATGTTTCTAATGAATCCAGTGAGTTTCAGCTTAATGGAGCTGAATTACTAATATTAGCAACAGTAAGCAGCACTGCTAGTACATTTCATTGCTGCTTCTGCTCCAGTGTCACACCCCCTTCCAGGCCAGATGGCAACTGTACATATAGTTCTGCACCACACAGGGCAGCCAGACAGATAGCTCTGTTTGGGGTATGTACAATGTGACATCATTGAAATTAGGTCTTTGGACTTTAATTCAATTTGTATAGGAGTTTTCAATGGCAATGTTCTAGATTTTGCATCAGAAGTGACCTGTCACAGAGAAGAGTGTAAGAGAAAGTCAAGATTTTGATGAACACAGAGGAAGCCAAGCTAATAATTAGTTTCCTCTTCCTTAATGTTATTTTTTTCTTCACTTTCTTCTAGAAGTTTTTCTCATATGGGGATTCTTCCTAGTAAGAAACTTCCATGTTGTACTGGAATTTTTGCTGCCAAATGTCAAAGAAAATACATATAAATCCCATTTTAAAGCTAGCCCAGGATGTCATTTAAAGTATTTACTGTATAGGTTGTCATTGTTGGTGTCTTTATATTTTTTCTCAGTCTTGCCCTTTGGTAGGAACAAAGAAACTAGTCAAAGGCTGAGTTCTGCTCTTTGCTGGTGTATTGTTCATAAAGCTAGAGAAGTGGTGAATCTTTCACTAAAAAGAAACTTTTATTTTCTTGGTGATGCATTTTCTAAGTTATTTTTGACAATTATTATGTTGAAATGTCAATGTCTAATCCATTCTTCTACTATACAGGAGGAATAATAATAATAAAAAAAAGTGTCAGACTGTCTGATCTCTGAATATTCTGCTTGTAGTCAGCATTGAACATCCCAGTTTCTCCTGAATCCTTGTACTACTGGGCTTTTACCAGTCGAGTGCCTCTGGCATCTTGAAACAACAATGAAACCCAGGCGGTGTTTAGAGACTCTTAACATTACCCCAGTTACATTCCAATGAATGTAAGGTTTTCTGAACGCTGCCAGGGAGGAGCCGTGCTGGGGTGGGGATAGGCGTGCTTGGGCTGGAAGGGTGCTGAGCAGCCAGCTCCAGCCAGGCACAGTCAATGGGAAATATTTGAGTTTGAAGGGAACACGTTTGCTTCCAACACTTTAGAGTAAGGGATTAAGAAAACCCGGCACCTGGGAAGTATGGCTTAGAAGTGCTCAGAACCCTTAACTCCACTGTGTATTACGGCTCACTTTTATTCAAACTGGGCTTCCTGCTAGGAGTGCTGCATGCTTGAGGGAAAACCATGGTTGCACTTTGCTGCCTGCAGCCTAGATGGAAAGCCTTGTCTTCAGATGCCTGGTTGCCTCCTTGAAGGCAGCCTTGTTTCTCTACAGAGCTATGACTACAAAGAAATGTCAGAGGACATTTCTTTTAAATCATCATTGTGGATGTAACAAGGTAAAGAAATATGAAAAGAGACTCTGCTAAAAACCTGGAGTCTATTGTTTTATGGTGTTATA
The DNA here is from genome assembly GCA_013400735.1 of Pomatostomus ruficeps. Classification (NCBI taxonomy): domain Eukaryota; kingdom Metazoa; phylum Chordata; class Aves; order Passeriformes; family Timaliidae; genus Pomatostomus; species Pomatostomus ruficeps. The sequence goes on from VYZT01031218.1 coordinate 9,493, forward strand.
GTTAGAATAGAAACTTTGCCTCTTTCTTTCTGGAATGAGGAGGCCTTCAGAAAAGTAATTGTGAAGAGTGGAAAGTGAGGAGAGGGAAGATGGGATCTTTTGGGGCACTAATGTTCTCTGCACATACAGAGTGTTCTGTGGAAAAGAAATCCATCAGGTTAGCACACGATAGACTCTTTGACCTTTCCATTCAAAAGATCAGGCGTGACACAACAACAACAACAACAACAACAACAACAATAACAATAATAATAATAATAATGCTTTTTGGAAACTCTTGAATTGCTAACTTTTATTAGCTATACTTAGGTCTAAGTAGTTTAAGTCTCCCTCAGGGACCACTGCTTTATTCCACTTGATTAACCATGCTTTGTGCTTGCCTCCAAACCATTCTTTTTTTAAGATATTACACAGTTCTGCTTAATAATATACTGCACATTTTTTTACAGTAGATAATATTAACAGGCCACAGTGTCAGCGATGTTTCTTTACAGCCCCTCTCCTGTGCTGGCTCCCTTTCCCTAGCAGGTAAATTTATCACTTCTACTGCTCTGACATTTCCAGCTCTGCTTCCCAGGACCAGCTTCTTTCTCTCAGTAGATTAGTTTGCATTCTTCAGGATTAAAAAGGTTTAGAAAGCAACAGGGAGTTGGCAGGAAGAGCATGAGTTTTTAGAAATGTCAAAAAGTGTCAAACCGGCAGCCATGGGGGGACAGCAGCACTTTTCAATCAGTCTATGCCAGAAATAGCATCACTAAGAAAGGACCAGGGTGCACCACAGAGATGGTAATAAAACTTTCTTCCGTTCTAAGCTGAGAAGGGAGAGAGATTTTCTCACTCCTTGAGGCAACCAAGGCCCAATAAATCAAGCAGCATAGCTTACAATATAATAAATAGCCGACCTTACTAAAATAGCTCCATAGGGGTGTCTAGAAGGGGGGACAGATATAGCAGGATAAGATGGCTCTTAGCGGCATATTTGTTTCACTGTGTTTCTTTTTACTGTCCTACCTTTCTATTTTCCTCTGCTTTTTTTTGGCTCTCCACCTTTTAGAAAGCATGTGAGGATTGCTCATAATGTTATAACACGGGCCTCCTGTGGCAAAGATTAACAACAGTGATGCTGCTTGGTGTGGTGCAGCGAACAGCAGCAGTATCTTGACAGGTCTCAGAGTTAATTTCCTTGCACTTAGACTTCAGGTATAAATTATTCGTAGTCGTGAGCTACCTCCCCTGCCTCTCCTGTGCGATATGTGTGTTGGTTGTGGCCCTTTTGTAGGCGCTAAACTGTGCATGGAGTAGCTCAGTGTGAATATGGCTTGGTGGGGAAGGGAGAGAAGGGAAGAAAATCGGTGAAGGAGCTGTGCAGGTCTCTAGAAAGTCAAATGGAAATCTAGTTTTCACACTGAGGCTAAACCAGAATCTTTGCTTTGCTGGACCTGATTCCTCATGGCTCCGATGGAAAAAGGCCATTTCGGTCTCATAGTCTGATGATTGTCCCAATAATTTTCCTTGTTCATTCACTTTCACTCACTCCAACACTCTATGAGTTCATTCTCTTCCTGGTAAAATTTCCATTGTAGTAGAGGGTGATGCAACCATGATATGCATTTTGAGGGCAAAGTCTTGTTTATATTTAATCTCTAGTTTGGAGTCACCTACTCCAGAGATCTGGCAGAAGACCTGCTTTAAAATTTTTGCTCTGAGAGCAGTCCTCATTTTTTCTTTTTTAAAAACATTACAACTCTGTCCAGGTTTCAGAGTGGTTTTATTCTGGGTGAGAGCCATCTGTTCTCAGCATATTGTTTTAGTCTCATAAAGGTTTGGAAATAGTTTGCTTCAAGTGTTATCATCTGTAGTGTCTTATTCAGATAGGAATAGGATTTCTCACTCATGTTGGATAGAACAGAAACTGTTGCTTGAGTAGTTGATTTAGGGGAAGCTTAAATATTAGACTACAGATTTTTATTATATCTTTCCAGGGGAAAATCTGATAGCTGTCAGTAAAAATGCCATGATTTTCAGACATTTTCTTTGGCTAGAAGGTAGCCGGTACTCACAGATATTTTTCTGCAAAATCATAGCAACACTGCCTTAGCTGCTCAGCTTAACAAAACGCAGCGACAAGTCCTGCAAAGATCTACCTAGCTGCATAAACTTGCCATCAGGTTAATATGTACTAGGCTAAAGGTATGAGGCTAAATCTTCATGAGTTCTTCCAGGATCGGAGCACAAGACTGAGTCTATATATTTTAAAAAAAATTCTTTGGCAGTGTAAGAACAATCTTATCTCCAGAATATAGATGAGCTTGAGAAAAGAGGAATGAAACAGAAAAGGAATATTTTCTTAGAAGACCCATTATCCAAGTGCAAACTAAAAGATACGCCTCTCTAAAACAGCAGTCTCTGCATGGTTCAGACAGTGGGGAGTCCATAATGCAAGAACAGAAGGCTGCTGAATGGCTTCACTTTGATCCAGATTACAGAAAGTCCTGGAAGACTGGAAGAAGTCCTGGAAGATTTTAAGTCTCAAAGTTGATGAGTGTTGTGGTTTAACCCCAGTCAGCAACTAGAATCACACGGCTGCTTGCTCACTCTCCACATGGTGGGATGGGGGAGAGAACTGGAAGAGTAAAAGTGAGGAAACTCCTGGGTTGAGATAAAGACATTTTTGATAGGTAAAGCAAAAGCCATGCACACAAGCAAAGCTAGAGAAGATTTAATTCATTGCTTCCCATGGATGGGTAGATGTTCAGTCAATCCCAGGGAAGCAGGGCTCCATCACATGGAACTGTGACTTGGGAGGAAAAACATCATCACTCAGAACATCCTCACTTCCTCCTTCTTCTCTCAGCTTTATATACTGGAATGGTGCCATATGGTATGGGATATCCCTTTGGTCAGTTGGGGTCAGGTGTTCTGTCTGTGTCTGTGTCCCTTCCCAGCTCCTTGCACACCCCAGCCTCCTCACTGGAGGAGCAGTAGGAGAAGCAGGAAAGGTGTTGATGCTGTGTAAGTACTGTTCAGCAATAATGAAAACATCCCTGTGTTATCAACACTGTTTCCAGTGCAGATCCAAACCCCAGCCCCATACAAGCTGCTGTGGAGAAAATTAACGTTCTCACAGTCAAAGCCAGCAAAATGAGCCATGGAGAGTAACTAAGAAACCACTTTAAGTGCTTTCTTTTTCCACCAGTTCTCGGGGATTTTAGCAAAATACATTTTACAGTATCATCTTTAGGTCTTTCAACATATTTAGGAAAATATGCCAAATGTCTGCATCATAAGATAACCATGTGTCCAAGGCTCCCTGGGGAGGAACAGACTTGATGTGCCATGGGTTGAAGCAGAGCTCTCAAACAAGCACTTCAAATGCCCAGACCTTTTACTTTCCTCTATAGCTTTAATTCAATAGCTTCAAAACTAACCCCCTTCCTGACTTCACACATTGTGATGTCATTCATTCCTTCCCTTTCCCATACAGGTACATTTGGACTTCTTTCTGGACTCTCCCATCTACCCCTGCAGTGACTCATTGAGACCCGGACACAGCCCTCAAGGAGATGGTGTGGATGGGATGGCTTTGCAAGGTTACAAAGTTCTTGTGTGGTAAGACATGGAGCCCACCAACACTGGTGCCTCTCTCCTGGCATACTCTGTTCCTTCAGTGCTGGGATAAGACATGAATCACAAAGCTTTTTGCAATTTAATGTGGTAGCTAGTGCACTTTGCATTTTGTTGTCTCTTGGTCTGCTTTTTATTCCTGATTGTTGCAGAGTGATCTAAAACCATAGGAACTGGCTACAGGTCAGAAAAGAGCTGTTTTGTGTGTGGAAAGGGTCCCTTTTTTCCCATGGAAATGGCCTGTGAAGAGAAGCTGCATTTCAGTGCTACTTTCAGACAGCAGACTCTGCTCCCGAAGGTTGGGTTCTCCCGTGACAATTCATACATGAGGCTCCAGTCACTGACACTTTCATAATTTGATCCCTAGTATAACCTGGACTGATGGCTCCATATATTTTCTCTGAAGTGATGATGTTCAGGCATTAGCAGATTCTGATACAGCCTCACTGAACCATCCTAGTAAACTGCTCCCACACAGGCTGTAAGCTAGCTTTACTGCAGGCTTCCCTATGAGAAACAAGCACTTTTGCTGTATGCCATGCTGTCCTACGGCTCAGCTTCCAACATGCCCCTTTCATTTCAGAGTAGCACGATGCTCCCGGCATTATTTGGAAAAGGCAAACACAAAGGTGTCCCCCCACCTTGCTGTGTGTGTATGTGTGTGTCCCTGGGCAGACGCACCTCACTAGATGGCAGCAGCACCCCAGCTTTATGAAGTAGCCTCTGGGCATCCTTCCCCTCCCCCAAACCACTCCTGTCTACAGCAGTAAGGTAACAAAAAAAAAAAAAAAAAAGAAAAAAAAGAAAAATCTAATAAAATACTTCTGCTGTACACGGCTCAAATGGAAAAGCTGTGATATGCAGAATTCTGTGCAGCTTCATCATATCCCCCTGTCACACCTATATATACAGGCACACACATATATACGTATCCATGTGTGAAAGTAAATGTGTGTGTGTGTGTGTGTATGTGTGTGCATATGTGTATGTTTAAATCTGGGCTTTTCTTATAATTAGGAAGCTTATGGCTTGGACTGACTTCCCTAGAGTCACAGGAAAGGGGAGTCAGAGCAGAGATGGGCATCTTGCAGGGGTTGTGTCCCCAATGGTGTCCCCCAATGTCCTTTGTCACATACTACTGCACTGCAGAGCAGGCAGCTACGGCTGACTCTCCCCTCTCCCACAAATCTGAAGGAACTAGGAATGGGCCTCACCGCCTGGTCTGCTGTTGGCACCATGCGGTAGCAACACCTGGTAAAGGAAAACAACTTATCTGGAAGATGCTAAAATTTGGTGGTGATTTTCTTATTCAGAAACCCCCAGCCAGTTTCCTGGACCAGTTTGCAGGCTGTCACAGCTGCAGCCAATTTCTGCTGTTATAGGACGGCTCAACTAGTTAATAAATATCGTGCCATACATTTCATTGAGCCCAGGATTAAACGTCACATTGGTGTAAGAGAATGTCACTTTTCCTGCCAGCTGCTGGCCATGTCCTCATCGTCTCTGTGGGCAGTCGCATATGGTGAGTGTGATGCCCTGAACCTTCTGCAGGAGACAAGCACAGGAGTGGAAGTGTCAGGGCAGACACAGAAGCTTGAAAGAAAAATGTTCTTGGGCATGCTTGGCAGGGGCAGTGCAAGGGCTGGAGGTTGAGAATGGCAGGAAGGAAAGACAGAAAAAGAATTCCTTTAAATTAGTTTATTGGTCTCTCTAGTTCAATACAGATAAAAATTGTAACTTTGGTCAGCTTCAGCTCTCAAGGTTGCATGTAGGCCTCTACTCATGTGTGCTTGTAAGTCTAATGAGTTTGGGTGAGAGCTACCAAGTTCTGGAAAAAGCTACACCTGAAATTTGAAAACAGAGACCTGGTGACCGCAGTAGTTGCCTATGTGTTGTGAAGGGTATTTGAAGCTAAGGGGCTTTAGTCCTGGGCCAGTGAATCAGGGTTGTTTCCCATATGTAACTTATCACTAAACTGTCCAAGATCTGCCAATCCTGCTTGTGTGAATCCTGAAAGAAACAAGAAAAGGGCAATAGCCTGGAGAGTACCACGACATAAATGAAGAAATTGTGGAGGTTTGTAGCCCAGCTGGCCTCTTTTAGAATAAAGATCTTTTGGAACAGTCAGGCTCGCGGGGATCCCTAGCCTGGGTGCAGCTGAGGATGCTGTGCTGAGGGGCCAGGCTCCCTCACTGCCTGCAGTGCCACTGCCCATACTGACCTGCTGCTTGGCAGCAGTACATAGCAGCTGCATCAGCGAATTGTGTTTCCCCAGTGCTCCTCGGGGCCAAAAGCCTGTGGGTTTTATATTTGGCTGGGACTAATTCATTTAATTTGGTAGCTGCAGTAGTGACAGTGCACTTTTATTTGGCTGGATACAGGCATAGAGAAGCATAAAGCCCTTTTTCATAATGTAAAGGTATTGTATGTATCTGGCACACACCTATCATCTCCAAAGCCTCTGCTAGCCTGTTCAGCTGAACATAACTTATGTCCTCAGAAGACGAAGTCCATGATACTCACTGGAGTTTAAACTGTTTAAAGGTCAGAACTAAAGAACTGCATTCATGCTTGTTCACCATGTGTTAGAAAATTAAATATACTTTACATGCACTGTCCATGGGCTCTGTGTCTACTGAAAGCATAATCAGCAGTGAAAGAGCAGTGGTATTATAGCTAAAGCTGTGCTTGCATTTGTATGGCATGACATTCTAGCTGAGGTGAAGAAGGTCAAGTTGCCGGAAACATTGATTATAATTTTTTAAGATCAATTCCAAATTAGCATATATAGTAAGTTTTTTTCAATATCTGGATTAATTTATGGTTTAAAAGTAGTGTAATATTTGTTAAGACTTAAAATTTATCTTTGACTAAAACGTCTATAATATCCGAGATACTTTCAGATTCTCTGACAATCAGATTGATTTTGTGTGATTCTTTGGTCATACAAGCATTTGTTTTGTTAATGGAATATATCATACCTTAAACATACTTTCCAATTTCAGGCTGGGAAAAATTCCTGCTTCTAGGGAAGGAATGTTTCTAGGATAGGGTGTGCCAGCAGATGGGGATTACTGTTCTTGATGCAAGGTATAATGTCCCTACCCAGGATAGCAATTAGCTTAAGAACTATGCTGATAATTATGTAACGTTTTATCATCACTTCATGATTCAATGTCTACCTGAAGTCCTGCTCACTACCAATAGATACACTTGTATTATGCAATGAAGACCTCTGCTCTCTTATAGGAAGAAGAGTCTAGAAAAGTCAGTTAATGTACTTGCACTCTTCAAAAGATCCTGCTTATAAAAGGTGGTTAAACACTTGCAAAAATGTCCACAAATCTGAAAAAAAGTACAGATCTCTTAATCTTGGGGCCATCATCTTCCCTACCTAGAATTAGGTCTCGGTTATCCAGCATTGTCCTGAGTGTTTGTAGAAGTTTAAAGGTTATCTACTGCCCCTTAATTAATCCACATGGCACTTTACCAGCTGAGACAGTGTTTCTTCTTATGCTTACTCAAAACTCTCTATTGTGTATAAGACTGTGTGGTTTCTCTCACGATTTCACTTTCAATTTCCCAGTGAAGAAGTTGGGACACATGTTGTGTGTTGATAGGCACTGTAAAAAGCAGAGAAGTCTCTCCTGGAAACTTGTGCTGCTGATATGAAAATGGCAAGGAATCCTGGAAACTTTCCCAAAACTTCTTGTTTATAGATTATGACAACAGGGGGATTCCCGCAGTCCTGGGCTGTGTCTCTGTCACTTGTCCTTTGCCAGAAGGCACTGGTTAGTGTCTCACTGGAATGACTCTTTCCATGTCTCAGCCCTTGATGATTTTATGCTTCAAAAGACTTTAGCAGGTTGGTGGAAAACACATCCCAGCTGCTAAGACACTCCAAATTTGTTCTGGTTTCTAGGCACCAAAGGGATTCTTCTGTAACAGTGCATTATTGAGACTTTTTCTTTGGCATTTCTGGGAAAGAAAGGTACATTGTTCTCATAGCATTACTTGAAACCTTGTTCAAAACCTGAAATAGTTTTTGCTGGGTTTTTTTGGTTGGTTGGTTGATTGATTGGTTGGTTGGTGGTGTGTGTTTGTTTGTTTGTTTTCCTGTTAAAAAAAAAAAAGTTCAGCAAGTGCATCAAAGTAAGTTCCTGATTATAACTTTGGAAACTCAGCTTTAAGTGAAAAATCTTGATAGCAGGAAGATGAAGACTCAGCAAATGCTTCATGAATCTTCTGTTCTTGCTGACTCCAAGCACTGCTTTGGGACTTCTCTCTCAGCTGCAGGAGTCGAAGGGACACCACTTCACTGCTGGTCTGCAGGGCTGCCTCTTCTTGGGGACCCCTCTGCTTCAAATGTGCTCTCTCAGATAAATGACAGAAATTTCAAAGCTGAAAGCCAAATTACCCTAGAATCGTGTTGCTCAGCTTTGAGAGCTTGCTGGAGATGGAATTTTTAAAAAGATGTTCCTCTTTCTCTGCGTCCCTCAGCAGCCTGAAGGATGTTGTCTGAGACCTAATCTTGCGAGGAGGAGGGCATGGAAGTGGGGCTCAGAGTGGAGGTGGCATCACAAGCCCGCTGGAAGCCACAGGCAATCTGAGGAAAAACAGGATCCCAAAGTCCCAATACCCAATCCCAGTTATGTAAAGACAAACAAAATCAAACGTTAAAATAGAAAGTCAGAGTTTGTTTAGGGAGGACAGAATGGCAGTAAAGAGGGAAATGAGATGTGAATTAAAGGATGCCTATAACAAAATAATCTAAGAAGTAAGGAAAAATAGTTCTCTTGACAGCCTCAAGGTCATAAAAAAAGAGAAAAGAAAAGGGATGTTTTCCTAGTAGTTGCCTACCATAAATCTATAATAAAACAAGGGAATTTCTATCACAGCAGAAGAATCAGATGAATGCAGATTTAATCTAGGAAAGTTATTTGGCATCTGACTTTTAAGAAGGATCTTTACCTGTCAGGGACTGACTGCAGCTAAACAGTAGGGACTGTTCAAAATTTTATCAGCCTGCATTGGGATACACCATTTTTTTAATGGATGGAGAAAAAAGGAAGTAATGGGGAACTCTACCAGACTTGATTCTGATAAGGAATTCTTGCAGAGAATGTGAGGAAGAAAAGCAACAATTAGGAAAGAATGGTTAAAGAAAATAATTTCCAAGTAAAAAAACTTCAATAAGATGAGGAGTTTGATTTCTATTAGTTTTTGAGAAAACCCTGTAACAGTGAGGTAGAGGTAGTGTGTCAAGGATGAGTGTGGAGTGTCCATTGCTGGGAGGTTTGAATGAAGGAGAAAGCTGGGTTAAGGGGCTGGTAATCCTGTATTGGAGCAGAGGTTGCCCACTTGTGGTACCGTCTATGCCTCTTCTTGATAATCTGATGATAAAGAGATCAGATAAAGAGGTTATTGAGTTTATGAAGTAAGTCATATCCCTGCTTATGCCTAATTGCCTATAATGATATTCTGTATTCCCATGAATATAACTATCTGCTTTCTAAAACACTTGGAATCATCAAATTACAATAAGAACACCATTAGCATGCAAGTTGCTACCTCACAATAAACACCATTTAAAAATGTAGTAAAGATGCCAACATTTTATGTCATATCCCTGAAGCGTTTTTTCTTCCCCCACTGTACTCACCAACTGTTGTTTTTCAGACCACATTTGATGAAAAGACAAATCTATATTAATATATTTGTATTTAAGGAAGGGATAAACCCATGTTAAAGCAGTTGAAAAAAAATGCACAGCACATTAAGAGAACACCATAAAAAGTGGCCCAGAATAGTATGGAAATGCCTGACAAATGTGAGTCTGCTGACATGGAAGAACACTTTTAATGCATTATGTATAGCTATTGCTTTACCACCACAAGCCATTGAGATCAAGGTCACCCAGTGGACTTCTGGGCAATGGGTCAAGGCTTGAGAAGCAATATTGATAACAGCAGCTGACAGTTTCTTGGATACAGCTGGTATTTTTCTAAGCAGCAGAGTTTTCTAACTTCTCATGAACAATGGAAATCTGTTTGCTGTGAAACTGCTCATGTCTGTCTTGGTCACAACCCATTAATTGTGGTCAGTCCCAGGCTTGGTGTAACTGCTCTCCCTCCTCCCTGCATCTTCCTGTAAATCAGCTAAGTAAATGCATCTAATACAACAATTAGAGGTGGGGAATTATTTTTTTGTTTTGCTTTATGTTTCCCAGACCCTGTTTTTACTCTCTACCTGTTCTCTGCCAGGTAAATGTTCTAATGTATTGAGCTCCCAAAGCTGAACGCTTTCAGTGTGCTGGGAACAACAATAATAAAATGTATGCTCTGACTGAGGAAAACATAAATAGTCTTTGTGATTCTCTGTGTAAGATTTCTCTGTCTGTTTTAAATGTTTCTAATTCCTTTATAACCTGTTCTTCATTATTTTCATGAGTTGTGAAGTTTTGTTTTAGTGTAGTGGCATTTTTTGTTGGGCTTGGGTTTTTTTGTTTTATATGGGTTTTGATTTTTCCTTAATTCTGTTAAACATAATTCCTTCTAAAGGGAAGTTGGAAGGAAAAGCCATTTTAATCTCTTTAGCCAGATCACATTCTCATTTAGCAATCTAAGTCACATCTCAAGGTGAGCTGTGACATTTTCTCCAAACATGTTTTTGCCTGACAAGTACTCCTGAACTCCTGTAGAAGTTTTCCTCAGCCTTCTTGCTTGGAGACTCTTAATTTCTTCCTGACCTACTCCTATTCTTTCAAGTATTGCTTCCTATTGCTTGCCTACTTCAGTGCTTTACTGTTTAAACCAGTTAGCAAACTGCTGATGGAAGTTTGCTTGATTAGCACTTTATTAAATTGCGAGGGGATTTTTTTTTGTTTTTTTCTTTTTCTTCTCTATGTTTTTATCTCACCGTGGAATTAAAGAACCATGTTTATATGTTCTTCTTATATTGGATAATACACCTTCCATTCCAGAACAATCCATCAGCTTTTATTAAAATAAATCATAAATAATGATTTTCATTGAAAAAATGAGCAGAAAATCCATGTGACCTGTTTTCAAGAAGTGACTTGTGTATATAGATAGTGTTAACTTTCTTCTGAGTGACCAGATTGCAAACTAGCTCTCAACGTCTAATTGAAGAAAGAAAAAATCTTGAAAATAAATTACCTCTGATAATCCCCATATTTTTTTAAGAGACTTTGGAAGGACTTCATTCAGAGTAAGAAATAATCCCTAAGAGCAACCAGAGTGAGGTGAAAATTGATGGATTCTCTCTGTACTTGTTTTAATCACTTGGAAAAAACTACAAGATTATACAAAGAAAGCTGAAAACTGGGCACTGAATCTGCCAGAATTACTGAGTTGCCATTAACCGCCAGACATTGTGGCATATTTTGCTCCTAGTGATGGTGGTGTAAATTATTCTTATTGAAAAGAAGGAGTTGCACTGAAATTAATCTGGCATAATCTACTGCAGACTTCCTCTCCTTCCTTTTCCTAAGCAATTTGGTTCACATTATGTATGTACAATAATTAATTTAAACTAAGAAGAAATAGGTCATTTATCCTTGAAAGGATTTGGGATTTGAAGACTTCTAGTCCAATTTTCAGGAAGATTTCTGTTTATATGGAAAAACCACTTACGAAAATAAGCTAGGGCAGCAGAAAAAAAAAAAAAAGAAAAAAAAGCAGAAAGAAAACTCTACCAACTGGACTTTGAATATTTTTGTAAAAGTTTGAGACAGAACCTTTTAAAAATATTTGATATTGAATGATTTCCTTATCTTAGTAAAAAAAAAAAAAAAAAGTGTGGTACTCCATGATGAAGGATATGGCTCAAACTGCCAAAAATGCCATGTCTATATAGTCTGCAGGCACTGGTGTGTGCTGTGCTACTCATTAACCAGTGATTTTGTATTTCTTCAAATAAGATCAATATTTGTCACTTGTAAAATGTGGCTTCTGATCCAATATTTACATCAATTCAGTGGCTACTGGCCATGTTTGTGTCTACTGCTTTACTGGAGCAGTGAAGATCTGAGTGGGGGAGCATGGATCATTTCGGTGCCTCTGGCCTTCCTTGGGGATTTAGTGCAGGGCCACTTCAGAGTCTCTGTGATGAGACAGGGTGGGTGCAGCCAAGGATTTTGGGTCCAGGTCCTCAGTTTGGGCCATGCAGGAACAGGACTGGCTCTCCTAGAGTTTCTCAGGGCATGACTGTGAGGATCCAGCTGTTGGTAAGCAGGAGTTAATTACAGGTTCTCATGTGCTAAGGTATAAATGTCCAGTCCAGGAAATGGAATCACAAAATGTATTTTAAAGTGGCAGGTGAGAACCTAATGATGAGTAACAGCTGCATCACCCCAACACTGCCTCTACATATGGCCTTGGAGAAAAACCCAGGCTTTCCCCGCACACCTGTGCCAGGAGACTCCAACATCTGACATCAAGGGGTGTTCCTGCAGTATTTCCTTCCTGTATTACATAGAAGTCGAGGGTCTGCAAAATAGATGCCACCTACCCAAATATTTCTCTTCCTGTTGCTTTCACAAGTGATTTCCATCCTAAAACCTTCCTGAAAGGCTGTTGGCAGAGAAAAGGTGAACCTTTTGAGCTGCTTATTTACAACACCAAACAGGAACATATTCCTTTGACCGGTGTTTAAAATAACCTTGCTCAGTTTAATCCTTGCTTTTGATTTTGCTCTGACATTCATATGAATTTTTCAATTGAATTTTGAAAACCTAGTGACTAGTCAGGACTATATAGTGAATTTACTGATTTTTATGAGTAGAAGTATTGAAGTCCCTTCAATGTTTGCAAGGTGATGCTCTCTTCTTCCTTTTCCTGCCCACCATGAGCTTGCCAAGTATCTCTGCTAAGCACTATGCGAGAAAAACATTCAGGCTAATTTTCAGTTAGCTTCGCCTTAATTGATTTTATACAGTTTTCTGGGTATAATTACTTTTCCATAATCAAGTATTTCTTAAACAAAAATCATATATTAAATAAATAAATTAAAAAACTATATAAAAATAAATCCACGTTGCCTACTAAAACCTGAAATTTGAATTAAGGTATCAAAGCCAGAAGCATAAAGCTTACTTTCCAACCTCTCTGGAGCTGTGTTCATCTATGTGCTGCTGTGGGGAAGAAAAGTCAGCTTTAAATTGCTTTTATGCCTTTCTAATCCCAGGACCAACTGGGAACCTTGTTGGTCCCTGGTCACTTTCCAGTAATCTCTGAGCTCTCATTTATGCTGTTTTTTATTTATACTTATGATTCCCAGGAGGCTGATGTCCTGGAGAGGGATGTAGTATAACCAAGATGTTGACTCTCCCTGGCTACTGTTTTTCCCTTTGGTTATGTCTCTTGCAGTAAAGGCTAAAAGAAAAAAATTGTGTTGCTGGAAGTCACTCGTGTGCAAGGTGAGGTGTTGTCCAGTTGAGATGGCTGCTTTAAACTACTGGTGAAGCAGAGAGCATCTGGGACAGGGGGATGAGATTAACCCTCTGTAGCACAGCTGGGTGTATTAACTGAACAAGGAAAGCCTTGCTGGACCCATGTGTTCCATGGGAGATCTCAGTGAGAATTCCTGATAGGGCATGTTGTCATTTGAACCTGCAATATGGTGGAATCATTCTTCTGTTTCCCTTCTTTTAGATCCATCTTCCACCATCTTTGTTTCACTGTGTTTCAAATACTCTTGCTACACCAATGAATTTAAAAGAGGTGAAAATCACAGAAATTAGAAAGGGGAAGGACTGTTAGGTCTAGACTAACTCTAGAAAACAGAGTTTGGTTTTCTACTCCAAGTTTTAATGTTGCATCACTGATCAGCCTATAGTAAGAGCATGTGATTCATTCCTGTGCCAAGGCAGATTTACACTTGCTCTACTGTATGTTCTGGTGTGTTTTGTCCTATGTGCAAATACCTTGAATGATGATATTTCCATCTATACCCTCTAAAGACTACTTTGCAGGCTGACACATTGTATTGTTAATGCATATTTTTTCCTAACTAATTCCGCATGAGTTTTACTTCCTTTATTTTTTTCGTTGTTGTTGTTGTACCAATCTCAAAACCTTTTCCTCTCTTTGTGATTATTCTTGGACATTTTATCACGTATATTTGCTATAGCAGGAAAGAGTTCACTTTGAGAGTGGATTTCCTATACTAGCAGAGAGGACGTATATTTCCTGCGCTTGTGGTGGAGCAGCTAATGACCATGCACCCGATAAAGTGCGTTCTATTCACTACTCGTATCTCTCATTTTTAGTTTTGAAACAGCTAATGTCTTTCCCACAAACCATGTTGCTCTTGCAGTTTAACTCTCAGGGATCCTGAAAAGGAAGATCTTGTTCCTTTCTATTCTTCGAGGCAAGAGACCTCTGGTACAACTGGCAATGGGAATGCAAGGAAAACTAGCTATGGCTTTCACTTAGTGTGAGCTCTGATGTTTAGCACCAAAAGTCTGGGTCCAAAACTTTTCCCTTAGTGCTCATTGAAGGTGTGACAGCTGGTGGTACTATTGTGCTAACCATGAGCTGCTTCTCTCAGCTGTAAACTGCTGACAAATCTGGGTGCTGTGCGTTTGCATGCTGAAAAGACTGGATGTACATAAATACACATAGAGAGCTTCCAAACAGCAAGCTTCTAGAAAAGACAAGTCTGCATCTCCCTGAGGAACAGTTTCAGCTGGAATGAAACTGAGTGGCACATAGTTTTACCTACAGTCTGTGTGTGTGCGCGTTGGTCTTGGGTGGATAGGAAAGGAATGTCTGCAAGCAGATGGACTCCTTGCAATGGACAAGGGCTGAGGTTAAAGTCATTTTATCCACTGAGTCTTCAGAGGAACAAAGCAGGGAGCGAGAGGCACTCCTGGGTACGTTTTCCATCAATGCTTTCAGGTAGAGAATAATGGGATAATTCTGAGGCCAGGAACTAAACTCCAGATAAAAGCAACAGGAGCATCTTGTTTTGATTGTTATGCTAAAAGTTAAATTTAAGCCAGCTAAACAGTGGATGTTTGAGCAGGGACTGACATGACTGGCAGGACAGTTGTGAACTTAAGACCACCTGACATTCAAAATATGCGACCCATGTTGGGTATGACAGAGGAAGGAAGCTCATGAAGCAAAGGATGGGCAGAAGTGGTCAAAGCAGCTTCAGAGCACACAGTCTCCAGTAGCATTCTGAAGAGAGCTCAGTTGTGCCCGATTACAGTGTTCAAGGCCTCATTTTTCAAGGAGACTGCAGGAGCTGCATGAGGAGCTTCATCTCTGCAGCTGCATGTAAGAAAAAAAATCCAGATGTTAGCACTGGGATTCAGACTACAATAGTCACTGTAAGGCAGAGCAGACTGTGTCCAAAAGGGGCACCATACTGCTTGTGTCTTCAAATTCCATTCCTTTCTATGAAGCCATGCTGCTAGAAGGGTTAGGGGGCTGATTTGGCTCAAATTTCACCCAGGAAAACTGAGTTATGCTTTTTGTGGCTGCTCACGCTTAGGCTGGCTTGAAATGATGGAAGCTGCCAGCTCAGACTGCTCTCCAAAGATGATGTCCATGCTGTGAGCCTGAATGACAGGCAGAATAATGGCATTGTCTACACAGAGCGAGAAACCAAGCTGGGGAGGGGGAATCACAGTTCTGTTTTCACCACCCTGAACTTCAGCTGACAGCTAAACACCCGTGAGGAGATGTCAGAGAGACAGACACAGATTTTATCCTGTAAAGAAGGAGACAAGTCTGGAGCAGAGAGAGATGTCTATAGGTCATCAGGCTAGAGAGAGCAGATGAGTTTGGATTGGTGGATAAAATTACTTGCATATTTTTCTTGCCTTTATCAGAATTCTTTCCAATGTGTCAGTTGATACATTTCTGTTAGAGAATGGCTTCACACTCAGCATATTGCAGCAGATTGATCTTCATCAAGATCGTGATGTGATGTCCTGTATCTGGAGATCTAAACTGTGCTGGCCCCTCCTCTGAGTTTGGGCTATTGTAAATTCATGCTCTTTTCCACGCTTCTGTTCTGTGATTTTATATTTTGGATTGTTTCTCTTCTACAAAACTAGCTGATCATTTTCCAGGGTGTGTTTTTTAATTTCTCCAGAAGCTCTGAATTGTTTCTTGGTATCCTTGCAGTGATGCACGCAGCGCTCCTCACTGTGAGTGAAAGGAGGTTCGTAGAACCTCGTGGTGTGTACACATTGCAGCACAACCCTTGTGAGACATATAACCTGAATAAACATAGAAGATTAAATGTTCCTTTTCAGCAATCATGATCATCTGAGTATTTCAGATTGTATAATTTGCTGCTTAGGCTGCCTGGCCTTTCCTAGTCTTTGTTTCCTTCACATCTATAGCTTGAGGCATTGTAAGGGTTTAGTTCCTATTTCCTTGGTGGTAACAAACCTCATAGATTTTTGTGTAAAAGTTGTGGGGAGTCAATGACATGTTTAAAACTATGCTGTCAGTATTGTGCAGTGACTTAAATGTCTTACAATGCATTTACGATACATTTTAGAGGACATGACAATTATACTATCAAGCACCATGGATTACTGCAAAGATAGGCAGTATAACACATTATAAAAATTGTCCTTTTCTATAAATGACTTAGACATGCTCTGAAAATATATTTAATAAAATGAGTAACCCTTATCATTGAAGAAAGGTAATTTTGCTGACTATTGACAAGTTATAACTATTTAAAAAGCCATTCAAAATAAACCATTTGTGGATAAAAAATGAACAATCTAGTAGAATGTTTGTAAAATGTGTATTTGAGAGGGTATTTTTTCTAATCAAATTTAAAATTTCAATCTATTATGAAATTTTCATCACCCTTTCAAAATTATTTTGAAAAGAAATGACCTCTAAATTTGCACACGACTTTGATCATACTTGAACATGTTACAAACAAACAGAGCAACTTGGAATTACCTATGTGTTTGCAAACACTTCAGTAAAATAAGAATATTTTAACATTATGTGATATGCTAGGGGAATAATATTTAATAAAATATCCCCAAGCTTCCCATAAAGTTTTCAGTAGGGGAAACTATTGTATTTTACTCCACTGGGATAAGATAGTGTTATTTTATGAAATTAACTGAAATTTTATAGAATTAATTACTCTCAGTAAGAAAATATTGGAAGTAGAGGAGTCATTTTTCTAATTCACTTGAAGAAAGGTTAAAAAGTCGATAAATTGAAGTTCTTCCCAGACAAACCGAGAAGTGAGAAACACGAAGGAAGACAAGAGGGAAAGAGACAGAGAACTTTTACATCTTAATTCCAAAAAGTTTCTGTTTTGATTGAGGCCATTTTCCAGTTCAGACTCTTTTACTAGGAGGAATTTTAAGTGAAGTTGCAAATAATGGATAGCCATCTTTCCTGAATATTAGGTTAACTCTCTGCTATTTATTAATAGATGGAATCGAAAAATGATAAAACGTTTGCCTTTCTTGATTTAATTGTATTTATTAAAGGTATTTATTAGTGTTTCCAGGAAGAAATCAGAGGTGGACTGGGTTTGTAGTAATTGTTTTGTGTAGACAGATGAAAAAGGATGTTGCAGTTGGAGTGAGAGTGGGAGTTTGTGTGATGAAAGTGTTGTCTGCAGCCACACAGAGGAGCGCAGACACACAGGGGTAGGTAGGGAAACCTGAATAACACTCTGTCCCAGCTGCTCCTAGAGCTGTCCTCAGGGAGCCTTCAGCCCCATGGCAAAGATGAGTATGTGCACAAGACTCACTGGAATGCAGGGAAGAGCCCCTTGGGATTACATGAAAGTTATTGTGGGATTTTTACGGGAGACTCCAAAGGCGGAGAAAGGAAGGGATTGAAAAGGGGGAATATGGGAATAGCCTGGATGTCCAGAGAGGTACAGGGAAGGGGCTGTGTGTGTTTGTGTGAGTGCTGAGCATGTCTGTGATGGTATTTGCCTGTGCACCTGCTGGGAATATGTGCTCAGCCTGGCTGCTGGGTGGACCTGGGGTCATGTAGCTGTGGCAGCCTTGCCTCAATTGGTCTGCTGGGCTTGGTAATCCCTGCACACAGGGTACCCTGAAGAAATCCCTAAATACATATCAAGCAATGCTCTATGTCAAACATGCAAGGTTCACTTACCATAGCACTTTCTGTGTAAGTGTTCCCTGACAATAAAAAGTCCTAGTGTGTTAACTTAGCTGAAGAAGCTGATAATCATACTAGTATTGCTCAATATATTTTACTGATATATGTATATATAGTATTGATATATTGTTTATTGTGTATATGAATATTTTGTTGGAATATTGTACTGTGATTGTTTCCATGTTTCCAAATGGTGAGAAAGTTAATATCCCATTACTCAACAATACATTTAGCCTCATTCCCATTCCTTATTGTGTGGTCTGGAATTAAAGCACAGCAACAGTACCTGGCTGAGAGCTCCACTGTTTTAGAGATCTGAGAGTGGAGGCTTTCTCTGTGGAAAGAATGTTGCTCTTTTGCCCTCCTGACATACAAATGAGGTGCATGTTTGCAAGCAGACCAGACTGGGACAGAAAAACCTTCATTAAATTAATTTATGCTGTTCCACAGGTGCACACCTTTGCAGGGCACTGGGGGAGACTGAACAACCTCCATGCCTTGAGTACATTCAGACATTCCCAGGGAAAATTGTAGTAGGATTGTGTATGTCAGGCATAATCAAGCTTCTACAATTGGTTCCTCTTATTTTTGGGCCTCACACTGCTGAAGTGTCCCAGGAGCACTCAGAAACTGGATCTCTGGGTGTATGACATTTTTGGCCTATGTAGACAAACCTGAGGAAAAAAGCAAAATGAGCAGGAGGCTGGAGCATAATAGTTTCCCTGCCCACCCCTAACCATGCCTACTAGGAGCTTGACTAATGTGTCCCTGTCTGTATTTTGCAATCCAAATTACATAAACTAAGTCCTCCTATATTTGGTAGGATCCTCACCTCCTGCAGTGTATGTCATCAAGAGCTGGAGGGAAGTGACTTTGTGATGCCCTATGTATGTAAAACGTAAATTTCATATGCAGAAAAGGATGATAATACCTTAGAACTGACCTTGGGAATTGCCTTTTTTGTTTTGTTTTGTTTTGCTCTGCTTGCTTTTTATTCTGTGCAGGTTCTGGGAGACAAAGACAGCTCTCTGTTTTTAATTACTGTAAGTAGCTTGTAAGTAGCTGGAACAGCTTTTTATGCAACCTGATTTGAATATGTTCCAGGCTGAAGATAGACACCTATTTTAAAGGCACAGCATGCTCATCGTGGCTCTCTGCCAATCAAGCAGTTGTCACTTGCTAGACAGTCCTAAACAACTTCTGCTCCTTCCTCAATTCTCTGTCTGTCTGACTGATGGAAACGGCAGGGCTTCTCCCCTTCCCCCTCCCCTTTTCTTTTCCCCTGAACCAGTGTCACCACATGGCAGGAGAATTCAGCCACTGCTGCTTAGAACAAGGCACTGCTTGTGCTGCTGGCCCCAGGGCTTGGATAAGGATCCCTGAAAGAGAGCAGGGTAGATTATCAGTGTAATTCCCCAAGAATCTTCTGCTTTCCACAGCTCCTTGGGGTGGATATGGAGGTGAAGAGGGTTTAGTTGGTTTTATTTTGCTTTTTAAACTTCTCAAGCTCTCTCAAGACTGCAAGAAATGAAATCCAGATCTGTTTGGTTTTTTTTCTGAACTCTGCCCAGCCAGATTATGTATAGATTGTGTGAGTATTGTGGTCTGGCCCTGCAACAACACCACTCAAAGACTTAATCTGAAGCAAAGTTAACATGATAAGTGCATAGAAATATTTATTCCTCTGTTTTATCTTCACAACACAGTTATGGGGAAGCTTTGCTACCATGTCAGATCAGCAGCAAAGCACCCAATGCACCTCAGCAACTCTGCAGAAGACTCAGATGAACCTCAGTATCTTTTGCTCCATCTCCTCCTTTACCTATTGTTGGACTCCTTGCTTGCTTACTGGGGTATGGCACTTTCTGAGCTCCACACATTTTGAAGAATGTCCTAGAAATGCTCTCTCTGGACTACGGAAAATATTCTAACTTGTCACTCCTGATTTTGAGGCCTTGATTCTTTGGAGTCTTTTGTGGTTTTATGTACATTTTAAAGGCTTTTCTTTAGCCAGTGACTTTAACTTAATTTGTTCAAAATTTGGCAGATGGCCATCTAGGGCAAAAGCACATACTGGTGCCAGGCCTGTAGTTTATGCTTCATTATTATTTGTGATTTCTAGAATTTCTCCATTTAAGCTTTGCGTAGCCAGCTTTGTTAAATTTTTGACACTGTGAGGAAAAAAAAGCTTAATTCTGATGGTTGTGATTCTTAGTTGTATCCTTAATATTGTTAAATGTAAAATTCTTTTTTCCCTTAAAAGTAGGAGTGTTACATTACTGGTCATCATTTCAGAGACTTTGAGTGCAAGGTACTATTTCTAGTCTCTTCATTTGTCCTTTGCTTGGCTTAGGTGGTATCACTGCTACTAATTAATGAGGAGAAAAAGAAGGAACAGGAAAGGTTTCCCTTAATGTCTCTTCTCTTTAAAACTAACTTGCTGTACATTTTGTTCCTGACTGAGCCCTTTGGCAGAGTTCAAACTGCTGAAGAAGACAGTTTGGTTTCTTTCTTTCATTCCTTTTCTTGCTTGCTCTTGATGATTTTAGCTATTGCCTATGTCTTTTCCTAGAACTGTATAGTTTTTATTTAAATAATTGCCACCAATTATGACAGCTTGTCAGCAATGTCTCCTCTGTGTCTACGGTGTCGCATGCATGGTATTCAGGTTCTTTTTACTCTGGTCTCTGAACAGATATAGAAATGAAAAATCAGAAAATTCTCTGTTAGGTTGTTCACATTTCCTTAACAACATGGATATAGGATATTTGGTACTTCTCCTGTATTTACAATATCTATTACAATATCAACTATATTCTTTACTGTTTCCATTTGTTTAATTTGTTTTCTGCTTCCCTCTCTAAGTCTCAAACATAAAGGCAGTGTACTTTAAACCTTTTTGATTTTTCTAGTGCTATTAGTAAAATAGATGTCACCCATAAAAACTGTCTCTGACTTCCTGTCTAGTTAGGCTGCCCCATGACGACAAGTCTCCTTAATCTGTTCTATGACAGCATGTGTCTAACTACAGAAATTCTCTCTCCGCTTGATGTTTATGCAGTTCAAATATGTTTAAACGTCTATTTGTCTTTCCATCTTTGTCAAATGTTTGCCCTCAGCTTTTTCAATTTTTTCCTTGCAAGGCAAGTTTTCCAGACTCTATGTCTTTGTGTTTGTTTTTGGCTTTTTCTCAGAAGTCACAATCTGTCAATGTTAGAGTTAGTTGGGAATTTTCCATTGAAAAGGTTCTTTGTTTTGCTTTTTATTTGAAAAGGATTTTTTTCTAAAATCAGAGACAATTCTCCTGCAGAAGGTATTTGCTTTTCCTTCCCTCACACGTTTTAGGTTGGTATGATCTCAATAGACACATTTAGTTTTGTGAAGCTAAATGGCTGCTTCTTGTTTCTGGTTAACTGGTCAAAATATCTAAACTACTCTTAAATATATTTTTTGTGGAAGAATCCAGGCACCTAATCACACAGCAGTCTCTCATCTGGTCAAACCACTGTATTGAAAATCTCATCAATGGAAAACAATGGAAGATCATGAGAGATTATAAATTGGCCGAGGTCAGGAAGCAAGAATGGGATAATTATCAAACTAAGATGAATATTGTTGGTATTGGCTGCCTTTCCTAATCACAGCCTTACAGAGTAGGTAGGTAGCCTTTAGTGACACTGAGTTTCAAGCTCAGAAATGTCTGAAGGACTTCTTGCTGCAGGTCAGCAGCAGGTTCATTCATTACTGCTATTACTGATTTCCCAGAAAGATGCGCTTAATTAAGCTGGCTGCTACCATCAAATGAATTTTAAGGCAAACTGCTAATGTGAGCTATTTATTCCATGCACAATTGAACACACTGCCAATACTGCCTATAATAATACAAAAATGTTGTTATGATTGCTAAGAGTGTGTGTTAAAAGACTGAAGACATTTTGTCACTTGGCATCCATAAGGTTTAAAATATGTTGGCCAGGGTTTAACATTTAAAAAAAAGAGCCTAAAAAAAGAATAATTGTTACTAAAATATCTTGCCACTCCTAAACACATTGTATTGTATGAGAGCAATTGGGAGATTACTCTAGTAGACTCTATCACCTCTCTCCAGGCACTGTGTTTTCTGTATTTCTCTCTTTTACTCATATTGGGCTCACTTATATGTATTTACTGCAACACAGGGTGTGCTAAGACAAGTCAAAGGAAAAAGAAAAGTGGGGGATGCAAATCCAAAGCCTTAGGATTAGCAATAACAAATTCACAGTTATATTGTGATGTGTTTCTTCAGAAATCTCTTTTCATACACAAGGCTCCTTGAGTGAGCTCATTATCTCCTGGAATGTAGAAGTGTATTTTGCCATTGCTCAGCCAACACTAATGTATTTATTATTCATCTGATACTAGACCAGGCTTTAAGCTGTGTAATTCTTTCTTTACCATTTCTTTGTTTATTTGTTTTAATGAATACCCATGAGCCAGAGTCTGAATGTTTTACACATGCTTGGCAGGAAAGACTTCAAAAGAAAATGTCTTTCATTTTTTTTGAGGTGCTAAACTCTTAACTGGAAGTTATTTAAATGACAGTATTATTTCTTCTCTTTTTCCAGATATTCACATGAAAATATACTGTAGCACTTAGCACTTTGCAAAATGGACCTCTTTTAACATTATTTTGTATCAAGTTATTAACACATAACCATTCACCATGACAATCTTAGTTCATGGCTGCTTCAGTTCACTCCAGAAAGTAAATGTGTCTGATCATTGCTAGTGTTTTTTAAATTACCAGATTTGAAATTAGTTATTATCTCCAAAACCAATGCCTCTGAGAACAGTCAAAACAAAGACCTAATTGAATAGGATATCCCTGTATGATATTGGAGGTGCAAGAGCCCATTCAATCCTTACAAACCAATGTACAAAATACAAAAAAAAATGAAAAGAAAGTAATTTTTCCTCTAGCTGATTCTATTGAGGGCTAAATTGGGGCATTTTATATACTGGTCCGTAGTCATCCACTGGAAAAATAAAAAAAAGGGCAGGAAATAGGTAACCTAATTTCCCATGGTATACTTAAGAAAACTTATTCTGTTGACTTTTCACAAGAAAATAAGAAGAAACTAAAAGTATTTATTATATCATACTCCAAGATACCAAAATGGGAAGAATATTCTTGAGAAATAGAGGCCTAATCTGCAGATTACAGTATAGCATGGTATGAAGCTAAAGCGAAGGTGTGACACTGCAGCAGCCTGCTGTGTGTGTGTTTCTGGGGTGTTTAAAATGCTGCTGCCTTCCCAGGTATTACTTCTTCCGAGGCACTCCCACGTACAAGGCAGCTGTTAACACCCACACACAGCTTTGCTGGAAGCTTTGGCAGAGAAGCTGCAGCAGACGAAGAAGTAATCCAGGAAGGCGCTCTGTATGGAATTCCGCAGCATTTATTGTGATCATATGCGAAGATGGGAGAATAAACACGAGGTCTCTCGCACATGAAGGGATCCCAGGGATAGAGAGAGTGAGCTCCTCTCTGCGTGGGGTTATAGAGGTCACCAGACCTATGGGGAGAGGTCAGGGAGGCAGAGAGGGGATTCCAGAACCA
>VYZT01031219.1:3267-18808 GCA_013400735.1 Pomatostomus ruficeps
TATTTGCTTTCAAAATATATTAAAATCATGCAGATCTTAGCAGGATTGGCTGTAGCACAACACTTACCTGCCTTCTGGAAACACAGTTAAAAAGGCAAAGTGTGTCTCATTCCACTTGTGATTTTATAATGAGATGTGAGCCTACATTAGAGAGTAACATGTTTGTTTTCTGACTGAAATTCCCCAGGTATTCTGGGATGCAGGCAGCCTTTCTATCTGTTTGTTCTACTGTTAACATTTCATAAATCTAATTCAAATGCAGCTGAATCTTTTTCATTGCAAAGAATCAGGTTTTGAAGCTAGATAGACATCACATGCATGAAGTGGTTAATTATGTTGTGGCTTTCAAAGGCGATCTTAGTCTAAATTATTTGCTGCTCTGTGAGAGAAGGGTCACCTATGCACCAGAACTAGAAAGGGAAGAAGGCATTTCTGCTGTCTGTTCTGTCTCCATTTTGAGTGCAGGCTGCCTGCTGATTATTCTGCATTCACTTCTCTAAAAAGCTTATTAATATGGTCTAGAGGGAGACTGTCAGAAATGGCAGACTGAATCAAGGGATTTTCCTTCAACATCTAAATGACATGCCGCAACAAGAGAATTAAACAGATGACTAACCAGTGCCCTTTTGTCTACAGATGAAGACGGGATTGCCAACTTGTAAACCAGCGACTGACATTTGGGTGGATTAAATCGTCCTCTTATTGTACTGCTAGTTTCTAATCACTGGTGTTTTCTTGATCTCAAGTGCCTCGGCTGAAAGCCTTCTCAGTTCTCTGAGACTTGTTTGCTGAAACCCTCAGCAGAGTTTTTGCTGTAAACATTTATCCATAGAGAAGTACTGCTCTGACACTGACTGAGGAGAAGAGTTGGCTTATAGGTATTTAATTAAAACATTAAGCAGGAAAAAGCATTAGTGCCAACATTCACAAGTGCTTTACCATAGCTGTGGGTTGTTATAATTGAGTTTTCCTGCAAATGCTTTTCCCACCCCCTTCCTTCTCTAAGAGCTAGAATAGCTTGAGGTTTGCTTTGCCTCATGCTGTTAGTTGTGGCTTTGAGACTGTGCCCCATGCTGTCAGTCTCTGTTTTCTTTCAATCTGGTTGTTAGCTTTAATTTCTAAAATCAAGATTGGATGGTAACAGAGGGCTCTAATGAAAAGTGGGGGAAAAAAGTCATTTGTTAAACAGCCTTAAGAATTCTTATGTGCAATAATATATAATGTGGTCAAGCTGATTGTGTTCTGATTTCGTAAACTGTCAAATGCTTCTTACCTTGTAATTAATATTAAAACAGAGAATGCACTTTTCAGGAGCCAAAGGTATCACGACACCTGTAGAAGTTCTGTCCAGTTTTCTGTTTGTCACCATTATGATGTTTCTAATTTCAAAAAACTTCACAGACTGCACTATCCCACGAACACTGATATTAGAATTTGCATTTTGAAAGTAGGGATATCACACATTTATTTGTCACCCATTTCAACAGGATACTACTTACAAGAGTACTGCTTTATTTAAAATAAAATAAACCTGTATCTCCTAGCCTGAAACTAATAAAAAAGTGCAAACTATTGCCCTTCAGAATACTTTATTGAATGAGACCTCTAAAAAACATGCTTTCCTTTCCACTCTCTCGGAAATCTTATTCCTACTACCTCAAATGGTCCATGCATATTACATCTTTGATGTAATGAGTCAAATAAGTTATTGTTCCCTGAAGAAGACAGGAAATTAAAGATTTATTTACATCTAACATGCAACATCTTAAATCATGGAAACATTTCAAAGGAAAAAATATAAGCTGCCATTTCCACATTGCCTCTGGCATTCTGGACATAGAACTAGAGAAGGTGGTAGTTACCTAAATAACAGATAATTTGTAAAAACACAGTCTGATCTCTTACATCTGTAGTTATTACGGGTTTGTACTTTTAACCTCACTTCTCTGCCTTTGGAAAACAGAAGTTAAAGGGAGAATTTCTCATAAGATGTACTGTAATAGAGTTAGTTGCCTATTCAAAGGAATCTTAACTAAAAAAAAAAAAAGTTTTAATATGGTATTTCCTCCAACTTTGCGTGCTCTTCTTAGAAAGGAAATTGAGATTGATGCTAACACACAGACATTGTGTAAGGTGCACTTGAGTATTTGATTTCTCACACTTTGGCCTCGCCTTCCCGTCCATCATTATGCCATGGATAGCTGCAGTCAAGGAACTCAGGCATTGCAGCTGGTACCAGATCCTCCTTGTTGCTGTTGGGTGTTTCCTCTTTCTGCTCCTGACATGGGAAGACAAAGGATTTATACTTCTTTCCAAAGTATATTGCAAAATACCCTGCACAGAGAATTGCTCTGATAAGCAACGCAGAGCTACTTTATAGCGATGACATGAATGAGCATGACAAAATTAGAGCCCAAACTCAATTCCATGTGACCTTGAGCACTTTGCAATTTTGCTGCAGTGGTAGGGGGAGACAAATACAGAAATATGAGCAACTGTGCCACTTCCTCCTAAGTCAGGAGGTTATCCCTCTTCTGTTGTACCATCACAATGTCTAGCATTCAAAATCTATAGGGGTGAATCTTTTTTCCTTGTGACTGTATTTATGAGGGGAATAACCACATTTCCTCAGCATGCCAAGGCTTTAGTAGTCTGATTTGCATACCTGTGCAAAACATTGCAGATACTTTTTGAGCTTGTTAAAAAAGCTTTTGAAGTATTATAAGGAGATGAAAGTCACATGTAAAGCTTAAACAACAAGAGCTAGCAAGCTAGAATTACTGTTTCATTCTGTAAAAAACTCAAACCAAACTAGATGCTAATCATGGAATAGCTTGAGAGAAAAATCTCTGAAACCTTTGAAAAGGTTTCTCTAGAAGGTGAAAAAAACCCCAACTGAATAGAACAAGTTTAGTTATGAAAGCTTCATTAATTCTATTTAACTTTATTTTTCTCCTCTATCTACATACACACACATGCACATAGAGTTTATGCATATGTTGTATTTTCAGCAAAACATGCATCCTTTTGTGTATTAAGTCATGACCTAACTTTTAAGATTGGAATAGCTGAATAAACATTTTCTTTTCCCTCCTCCCACTTTCTAGGAAGCATTGTTTGTTTGGGGTTTATTTTGTCAAATACTTAAGAGGAAAAGAAAAGGATACTTTAGCTGAAGATTTCACTTTGATTTTTTGGTCTTTGTTTTTATTGACTATATGTTCATATATTTTTTGTAAAAGTAAGAGTATTCCACCTGTTATTTATACTTGAATATTTCTGCTCAAAAAACATGAAGAGAAAATTTTGAACAATCTTAATTCACACTGCATTTCTTTTCTACAATTTATTATTTATTTAAATGTTGAAATAATTAGGAGTGAAAATGCATCGGTCACTCCTACCATAACTTTAAAACAAAATATAATCAGCTAAAAAACTTTTGGGATGTGAATTGTTTTTTTGATTAAAAGCTATGGACTTACACACCAGTGACTAGTTTAATTAGGAAAGATACTTTAATTAGGAAGGAAATTGTTCTGATGTCATGTTCTCACCACTTTCATTACAAGGCAATGCCTAAACTCTGGTAAAGCTATTAGAAATCTGTTAATGTAAAAGGATGATATCTCTTTAAAAATTGCATTAGCAAACTGGGGAAGTCATTAGTATACAGCTGTAACCCTAAGAGTGTAAACTTGAAATAACTGTTTATTTTCTGCCTTGCAGCTGTGTGTAAAACCCACTGAGAGAAACTTGTTACCAATTACTGGTTTAGAGGCTTCACGTAAAGACAGCAGGTACCAAGAGAGTAAAACAGTCTAGCTCACAAATAACTATACAACAGTGAAATTCCTTAAGAACAGCTGTTAAAGGAAAGGAAATATAACTGCTGAGAAGGAAAAAAAAAAAAGAGTTTGTAAGTCCAGAAGTAAGTACAGCAAAGCAAGATGTGTGAAAACAAAATTAGATAGCTGGGAGAAGAAAGGTTTTTCACCATAAGCTTCTAGTAACAAAGTTGAGATCAATAGTTGCAATCCAGGAAACCAATATATGCCAAACAGTGTCTGAGTACTTGTAGTGTGGAATTGGAAAGTCACTTCTGTACATCATAAACACTGAAGAATATATTGCAAAAGGCAAGGGCATTTTATAAGTGTAAGAGAAGCCATTTAACATGAACAGTTGCAGACAAGAAATCTGTCTCTATATTGGAAGAAAGTCAGGTCAATCAGTGAAAAAAATTTGATGTCATTAAATGGAAAAACAAACTACAAAAAAGGAAACATTTGGGTCATACCAAGAAAATGAGCTTATAGATGAGAAATAACTGACAGTCCTGAGGTGAAAAAGGTAAGTGACCAAGGCAAGAAAATCTAAACTCACAGAAGTTATGTATGGGTTATCTGCTGTAGTCTGGAAGAAGGGCTTGAATACTGGGGACTTCCCTCTCCCATAACGCCTTTCACACTGCAGTTCCTGAGTCATTAGCACCTCACAGTACATTTCCCTCTCTCTTCCCACTGAGCTCATAACCCCATTGGAGGTGAGAGAAGAAGGACTCTTCCCTCACCCAAGACCATCTCTCCCTGCAATTGCAAGGCATCCTGAGGAGAAAGAGAGAGCCCAGGACCAGGTGCTGCACAGCCAGACTGGAGGGATTTACAGCACAGAGCAACTGTACTGTCCAAAAACTTTACCACTCGCAGCTACGCAGAGCTTGTGTGAGTGCTTCTCACCTGTTTCACTGCAAATAAGCCAGCTTAACTGGAATAACCACAGGAGAATTTATGTGCTGAATTTCTTACTAAAGCGGATCAGGAAATTTTCACAAAACCCATGGC
The DNA here is from genome assembly GCA_013400735.1 of Pomatostomus ruficeps. Taxonomy (NCBI): domain Eukaryota; kingdom Metazoa; phylum Chordata; class Aves; order Passeriformes; family Timaliidae; genus Pomatostomus; species Pomatostomus ruficeps. The sequence goes on from VYZT01031219.1 coordinate 8,112, forward strand.
CTTGGTTAGCTGTGTGAATAGTGCTTCATGCAACAAGAGTAGCTTCTTTAACCACCTGTGTTGATTTACAGATGAACCTCGGACTTAGTTCTTAATATTTTGGTCTAGTTCTTTCTTTGTCCTGCCTGTATTGCTTATGGATGGCTGCCAGTTTAATATAATCCTTGTATTCACAGTAAGCAGAAGGTAGATATTGCACTCAGAACTGGTACAAAAGGGAACGTGGTGGACATTCTCATGCTTCTTTTACATCCTCATATCAGCAAGATGAAGTCCAACTCATTGTGCTTTATGGTTTTACAGCATTTTTCAACAGAAGAGCTCAAAGTGCTGAACAAATATAAACTCTATAATACCGCATGGGGAAAAAAATGAGTTTGTGGTATTTCTGCTTTGCTGAAAATTAGAAAAAGAAAGAAGTTTAAAGATAAAGTCTAATTCAGACAGATACTAAGGAGAAAGCATGAAGAATGAGAACCAATAAAGACCTTAAGCTCCTATAAATTAGGTACTAGAATGTCCATTCTTCAGTTTGGAATCTCTGAATTCCTTAAAGTAGAATCTACAAAAGGCAGTTATATATTCTATTCTCCACTATATTGTATAAGAAAATTACTTACATCAAATGAATTGTCCCCAAAAACTGCATAGAGCTGAAAGCTTCCTACAGGAAACAACAGTGCCTGTGCTGCACTGGTATTTGCTGAGTTAGTATTTAGAAAAGTCTCAGAAGAGTGAACATCACAGTCAAGACAAAGGAGACAAGTATGGTAGAAGTGTTAGAAACACAACACGGAATGGGATTAAATAAGGATCAGGTCAGATTCTTTAAAAGAAATAGGCACACATATGGCATTGTAATAAAGCATAATGCTACAAGTGTTTTGGACAAGGCAAAGGGCTTCAAACAAAAAAAAAATTCTAAATTTTTGTATCTACTGAAGTCAGCAGCTAGGTATTCTCAGTAAAAACTGGCTCAAGCAAACTGAAAAATAACCCCATGTCCTTTGGCATTGGTGGGCTTGCACCAAGCTCATGAAATGAAAATGTAACAGACTACAAAACTTTTATGTTCCTACTTGTATTGGGTTTGCATAGCCTGGTTTTGGGTAGTGGGGGAGGCCACAGAGGTGGCTTCTGTAAGAAGCTGATGGAAGTTTCCACAACATCCAGCACAGTCAGTCCCTAGTGGCCCCGAAGACGAACATCTCACTGTGACCAAGGCGGGGCCAGTTAGAAATGGTGGTAACTCCTCTGTGAGAACAGATTGAAGAAGAAATCAAAACAAAGGTTGTGGTGCAGTTTTAATTTCAGCCAGAGAAGAGTAGGAGTGAGAATATGTGAGAGGAGAATATGCAAACTCCAAGGTCAGTGGAGAAGGAGGGGGAGGAGAAGCTGCAGGTACCAGAGCTGAGATTCCTCTGCAGCCCATGGTGCAGCCCATGGTGAGGCAGCTGTGCCCCGAAGCCCATAGAGGATCACGGGGATGCAGAGATCCACCTGCAGCCCGTGGAGGAGGAGCACACACCGGAGCAGGTGGATGCCTGAGAGGAGACTGTGACCCTGTGGGAGACCCATGGAGAAAGGGGCCTTGCTCCCACACTGGAGCAGCCTGTCCTTGAAGGACTTCAGGCCACGGAAGAGTGACCCACGCTGCAGCAGCTGGAGGGGGACTGTTCCCCCTGGGAGGGACTCACGTTGCAGCAGGTCACAGGGAACTGTTGCTGGTGAGATGGAGCCACGTGGGAGAAATTCATGGAGAACTCTTTCCCATGGGAGGGACCCCACGGTGCAGCAGGGGAAGGACTCCTCTCCCTGAGCAGCGGGAGAAGCCACAAGTGAGATGAACTGACCATAACCCCCTTTCCCTGCCTCCTTGCACTACTGGGGTAGGCGGTAGAGCTGGGAAGGAGTGAGGGATGGGGGGAAGGTGTTTTTAAGGGCTTACTTTACTTCTCATTATCCTGGTCTAATATTGTTAGTAATAAATTCACTTCATGTCTCTAAGCTGAGCCTGTTTTGCCCTTGATGGTATTTAATGAGAGATCTCTCTCCTGGTCCTTATCTCTGCCCATGAACCCTTACTTATATGTTCTCTCCTCTGTCCAGCTGCAAAGGGGATTGAGTGAGTGACTTCGGTGGGTGCCTGGCATCTGGCCAGGTCAACTCATGACACTACTACTACAGCACAGTGTTAAATTTCTGTTCTTATTGAGTCTTTCTTTGCTTTTTATAAATGGTACAAAAAAATTGAAAGTTATTTTTATGTATAATCCATTGATGGCAAAAATTAGGCAATTACTGGATGGAAAATGAAAGTTGTCATTGCTTGTGCTATTTAAATATAGGTCATTGGTTACAGTATATCATAAGCACACATACACTGTCTTAACCACGAGTTAGTATTAATCTGACAGGAGGATATTACACCTGATTATGCATTGTAATGATTGTGAGAGTAACTGAATTATTTCCAATTTTAAAGCAGTTTTGTTAAGATGGCTGTTGCTTACTCTAAGTGTTTTTTGTATGTTTTTCTTTAAAGTGATAATTGTGACTGCATTGGTTTTAAATGCACACTAAAAGGATATTCTAGAGAAAATTCCTTGTTTACTTGAGAGAGACTGCTTAAATGCTTAATGACATTAACTTCTTGCAAACGGTATTCATTTCCTGTATATGCAAATTTTCTTAATGTGAAACCCCCATAACAGGTAGAATGTAGAAAGTTAATGAAGCCATGTAATTACAATCACTATAGTGACTGCAGTCCCTGGAGAACAATAAAGTGATAATATACATGGGGTTTGACTTTCTTTGGAAACAACAGCTTATAATTTGAAAATAGATAGTAAAATATTTTCATTATCTTCTGCTGTCTCCTAAGGCAAATGGCAGGTACAAATAGATTATGCTTTTATTAACTTCAAAAATGGAAGATAATGCAATTAGGAAACATTTAATTGTTTTCCATTTTCCATGGCTGGCACTGGACTAGGTTTAAATCCTTCTTTCAACCATAGGGTAAAGCCAGGGTCAATATGACTTCAACCTGGAAACTTGTTTTTGTTCTAACACTGGAAAGGTACATTTGAAGATAACCAAGTATATGTCATGTTTATGATCACTTTAAAGTATATAACAGAGAAATCAAAAGCTAGTTAGAATCTTTGAATGCCATTTAAGGAAAAGATATCAAAGGACCTATTTTGAATTTCAGAGATTTACATGCAATTTTTAAAGTATTTTTGCAAGCAGTAGAAAAAATTAGAAAGAAATATTTAATGCCTGTTCTTACATGGGTTTTTATTATTGTTATTATTACTGTGAGCACTATGCAGAGAAGAGGGCACAGAGAGTCTCCTTTCTCCAGCAGCACTCTGTCATGGTGCAGCAAGGACAAATCCTCCAGCATCAGAAAATCTCTCTGGCAGCTCTGGGCAGATCAGAGCCATCTCAGAGGAAGGCTTTCTACACTCTCATCTCTTACCCAAGAGAAGCACCTAACTGAGGAACCTGGTCAACATGAGGTCTCTGTAGGGTAAGCAAAAAGAAACAAATGACATGAATATCTGCTGGCAGTATGCAAAATTTCTCTTAAAGGTGCCTATTTCTTTCCATTGAGTGAACATTTAACTTGGGCACCTCAGAAAGATGGCCAAGATTTGCTAGTATTCTTGTATTTTTACTTTACTATTGCAATTAATTTACTTCTATGCTGTGAAGAAATAACATTTGCCTGTCTGCATTCATCTTCTCCTTTCGAGAATGCTTGTTTCTCATAATGGAAATTTCCTATTTGGCTATTACAGAAGATGCACTTTTACAGGGAGGTATTCTTTTCTCCACTGCAGAATGAAGAACCCTGTCTTAAATGATGAAATGTTTTCTTTAGTAAAATCTCATAGTATTACAATATTTCTACAGGTTTCACTGCAATATTCCCATTGCCCACAATCTAATTTTGTGGCAAGGAGCACAGAAGTTCTCATGATAAATTTATGAGCTGGCACGTACCCTTCCTACTTTACTTCATATATAACTCGCCTGCTGTTCAAAGTGCTAGAAAAAAATATTTCTTTTATTCTGTCAGCAGTGTGCTGCCTCCTTGTTTCTTTTCCTGACATTAACTTTTAAAATGGTAGTGCCAAACAAGCAGGAATAGGTTGACTCCATGCAGAGCAAGCAGCTATAAATTACATAGGTTGCTGTCAGCTGGGGCTCTCATGCAGCGTGTAGCAGTCTGTAGCTGCAGTTCACAACATATAACCAGCAGCAGTAGCAGGAACTGCAGGTTAATGTAACATGGTCAGCTTATCTTAATGATGAGGCTACAAATTCTGAATAACAGCCAGACAATTTCGATGAGTGTTCAATCTGAGAGTTGTTAAATTGGGTGCTGTTCATAGTATCTTGACTGAAAGTGAGCTGCACCCCATGACGTGTTCTGGGTGAAGATTTCCCAATCCTTCACATCCAAGACCAATTGGAAGTTTGTCACTGTTCCAATTCAGTTGAAAATCACGCGTTTCTTCCCCCAAACCAACCTGGTACATAGCCAGGTCTTTGTTCATTACTGGGGACCAGGCATGTACAAGATGTGTGGGAGGAGCCTGGGAGTGTTGCTGGTTCAAGAGCAATGCGAATTGAACAGCTAATTTCTTGAAGCTTCTATATCAAACCCAACCACATTAAATAATTGCACTGATTGAATTACATTTGCATAAAATTATGAAATACAAATAAGTGAGTAAAATTCCCTGTCTGTTTTTGAACACTTTACACTAAGGAAAATAACTATATTTCCTAGATAAATTAATTGTTGTGAAATTTTTCATCCACCTTAATTTATCACCCACCTCATTATGAGGATTAATTAACATCAGCAAGGTACCTTTGAAGATGAAAAATGCTGTATAAGTATTTAGAAAATATACATATCTGTTCAGAATAGAATATGAATCTCATCAAAACAGTTCTTATTCTAGCTCAGAAATACTCTAGTTTTATATGTATTCCAGCACTTTGAAAAGCATGGATAATTTTTTTTCCACTAGGGCTGTTCTCCAGCCTCTTTCTTGGGTAGTTAAAGCAGAGATTCCTGATGGTACTTTTGTGACAGGATTTCAGTGGGCTTTGGATTCCTAAACTTCTTTAGTAACTCAAGCTTAGGTTTGCAGGCAATGGCAGGCATCCAACTGTCTCAGGCACAGAGATGTAACCACTGACTGTAAGGCAGCAAAGGCCCCAATGTCCAGAACCAAATCACACTTTCTGATGAAGAACTTTAGAGAGAAATCCCAAGTTTAAAAGATATGCCCATAATATATTACCCAAATACAACTGTAGACAGCAATTTCCATCAAACTACTACTAATATTATGAAATAAATTAATGTGGAAAATAGAAGGATACATTCCAAACAAAGGTGTGATGGGTTAAATAATTCTTTTGGGAGAACTTCCCACACAAAAATTTTCCAGATGATTTCAGCATTTAGAGACAATGTTGTTCTGCTTTGATTGTTCTCTTGTTGAAGGGAGAGAACAAAAATAGACAAACTGTTTCTAGCTGTTACACTGAATACCTGAAACTGTTTATCTTAGGCTATTCAGGAAGCTGATTTTGCATAGAGATAGCTTCAAATTATATTGCAGGTGTTGTTTTCAAAAAAGTGACAATCCAAGATTTCTAACAGGATTGTGATCAAATTATATTTATGACTATTCCAAAGTATAACCATATCCTTCACCCACCTGTGACAGCTGAATCCAAAGTCTCCTGAAAATATCAGAGACATTCCCATGGATTTCAGTGGGATTTGGATTTTTGTGCACATATTTTTTTATTTTTCATGGATAATCCAACAGAATAAACTCCTATATCTGGATGTATGTTGAGATTCATTGATACATAGAAATATAAGTATCATGCCACTATGATAAAATGGGAGAGCAAAGTCTCTATGTTTGGACATTTAGAAGAAGGAAATAATTTAGAAATGTGTTAATTTTGAAATGGTACAACCATTCACCTCCACAGTAAGAGATAATTCATGTTTAGCTTGTAATTTAAAACATATTTTAAGTGCATATAGAGATAATGTAGCTTATGCTAACTTCACCAGTCCCTGTAGAGAGATCCACATGGATTTTGCTTTGGAGACTGGCACCAAGAAGTTAGGTAGCAACAAACTCTTATGACCTTACTTTTTGGATCTGACTATGAATCTAAAACCTGTAAGGGAGTCTCAGAATATCAGTGGGAAAAGCAGAAGAAGAGTCAAGTGCAATAAAGGCAAATTGGCTTTCGTCTAAATGCTAATTTTCTCCCAGCTCTATGAACATTTATTGTAGGACCTGTATTTATAATTACATGAGGCCGATATGTCCCATGTTAAGGATCTCATGATAAAAGCAATATAACAAAATTTAACACTCATGGCAGGGCACAATTTGGTCAACACAGTCAGAAATACATGCTTTATTTTAGCAGTTTATTACTTTAAAATATAATTTGTACTATCCAAGTAATTGTCAACACCAGCACTCTTCAATTTCATACTGGTATAGGGTGGTATGGAAGGTGAAAACTCCTTGCAGTGCTTTGACAGTAACACAGGAGACTTATACCTGTGAGTAATGGTGTCTTTTACTACTTCCATGGAACAGTTCCTGTTTTACATGTAAAGTGAGAGAAGAATGCACAGCGAAAACTAACACGAAAGTTAATATTCAGTGACTTTATTAAGGATTCTTTTTTTGCATTTTTAACCCTTTTTTTAATCAAATTTTTGCCTATTTTTTATATTAACAAAACCCAGGAACTAACATGTTGGAAATGAGTAGAGAATAATTCTGTGGTTGATGCTGTTTTAAGGAAAAGAGCATTATTTCGTGTTGAGTTATATATGATGCATGACGTCTCATGGAAGATACTCAGATAATTTGGTAATATTGTCTTAGAACTCTACTACAGGTAGCAAGCTCATATTTCAACATTTAATTTTTCTGGTAAAATAGATTGTTCTGGGCTTAAGTGGAGTCCAGTGTCCAGAAAAGGGTTTATTGATACCAGTACTTTGTGTTGTTACCTGCTGTATCCTTGGGCAGCTCACTTTAGCTCTTTGATAGTCAGGTTATGTTCTGCACAATGTTCCTAGTAATTCTTTCTTTTTAGAAGTCTGATCTTTTGTAACTTGTATTTGAAAAATGTTTTAAGAAGTGAGAGCTGCCAGTACAGATGAAGTGACAAGCTTAATAACAAAACAAATGCAAGCTTTATGTAATAAAAGAGTTCTAGGAGATTTTGGTCAAGTAGAGCAGTAGAGCTGTATTATCAAGATGTTTAGATTACATATGGTTGTTAGTCAGAATTTTAGTTGTGTTAGGCAGGTGAAAGGATGCTAGTCACCAGTTTCTGTATTTCTTAATCACCCCTGAAAAGATTCAATTTGAGCATTTAAAGTAAAAGCCAGTGCTGAAGCTGACATAAGAATTTTTTTACATCTGGAGCAGTAAATTTACACTAAACCTCCATAACAACAAAGTGTATTTTAAAATAATTATATATGTTAAGATGGCTTTGCTTTGAGGATTTTTATCTGTGTTTGCAATGAGATGTGCTAATAAAATGCATAAGAATGCTACAATCCTGTCTGTGTGAGCATCACTGTACATTAGATATGCCCTGGTGTGAACAAATTAGGAAGAGCAAAGGATAACAGAATATACTATGCTGATAATCTGCTAGAAGATTGCATTTATATATTAAGTATAGCATGAAACTTCAGGAATGTTTAGAGCAGCCAGTGTGAACTTTCACAGCATGATTTAATAAAATTGCAATATATGAATATACAAACTACTGGAAGAGTCATTACTTTCATTAAGAATATTACAGTGAATAAATTAACCTAAAACAATAAAACCTGAGCAGCAGATATATGTAAGTCATTTACATCTTGTAGTAGACTCATTTGGTGTAAAAAAGAATGAATGTGTTATGGTGGAGGTTTCATTAGCACTTGCATTTCAATTGGCTTAGAAGTAAACCATAAGAATACAAAGGCAATAAATATCTTCTATAAACAAGAATACTGTAAAGGGTTTTTTCTTTTTTTAACAAGATGTTCTGTGCCATTACACTTTAATAGTCATTTTGCATTTTCAGTATGAAAAAGCTAAGAAAGCTTGTACTGGTGTCATCAACAGAACCAATGTTCATATTTTATATGACTATATTACATAACTCTCCATTAACCCTCTGAATGCATTGCCATTTGATGAGACAAGATTAAAAAGCAGATTATACCACATTCTGTTAAAGTCACAGTACTTTTACCTCTTCTACATAAATTCTGCCCATATTTGCTGAGCATTTTATGCAGTCTTACTGAAATAGCCCAGGGAGTCTAATTGTTTATGAACACTGTTATTCACTGATACCAGGACACATTTTAGCACATTTTCATTAAAATTTTGCTAATACTTGGGTAAAAAGGGTATCAAATCTCTTGATCTCATTCTCAATAGGACAAGAAGGCTGAAAGAATATCCGGGCACCTGACCCAGTGTCTGAACTATTTTACATACTGTTATTCCTAGAAATAAAATTCATTATAGACTTAGCTATCAGATTGAATGACTTGTATCTTTATTCTGCATCACAAATGACTGAGGAACCAATATTACCCTGTACCAACATCTGATGCTCATCATGTGTGAGCTATTGTTGTTCATGTGAGTATACTTGGCATCCGATCCATCACAGCAATACATGTTGAACTGTTTCTAGATCAGAAATATGTGAGGTATAATACCACACAAACACAAAACCTCAGCTAGTTTCTGCTGTCATATATGTATAACTGTACTGCATCTCAAAAAGAGAATAATTTCTTACACAATTCCATAAAAACAGTTAAACCATTCAATGACTGTAGAAAAATTTATACCTTTTCATACTCAAAAAAGGCATACAAACAGCCATTTTAAGTCTAAATAGTTATATTTTGGCCCCAAATGAAACTTGGCGAGATGATAGAAATACTTCCTATGGAGAAATTATGTTTAAAAAGGATAATCCCTTTGGTAAAACCACCCACTTTCCAAAGTTCATAAGTAAGAACTTCTTGATGACTACCTGTAATAGTTCATGACTGGTTCTAATTTCCCTTTAAAACAATTACATTTTTGGCACCTAAAATCCTTTGGTAAAATATTTAAAACTTAATGAAGTATTTCATGAAAAGTATTCTATCAAATACCTCACCCTGTCACGTCTCTTATTCAAGTTGATTTGTAATTTGTTTCATCACTCCCTATACAGAGGTCATTCAATAACTCTAAATATGCAGATTACACTTCCTTGTAAGATATCGAATTAAATTATACTGCTTTTGTGATGGGATTGACTGAAATAGCATAATATTCATTTTAGAAGCTCATTACTAATTTATTGGGTTTAAGGATTTCTCTTCCAGTCTCCATAATTTCCTTTATGAACTGTAATATATATTTCTCTGTTTGGAAGAAAAATTTAGATGCACTCTAATATTTGTTTAGGCAACCAAGAAGATGAAGTCCACCATAATTCATGCATGTTCGCTATTCTGTTTTGCTTCAGGGTGATTGTTCTGCATTCAATAAATAAATTTTCTTCCATATTGGCACTCAGACATGCACAAGATTTTGATATTTGATTAGCAAATTTGTCATTTACTTCTTTTTTTTTTCAGATCACTTATGAATGTAGTTAATACAACTTTATCCAGAACATCTCTCTTTGGGATTTCTCTAATATCCTCTTTTCTCCAAAGCAAATGAAAATCCCCTCTCCCATATTTTGTTAATCCCTTGGAGCACTGCTTTTGCTCATATCTGGTTAAGATTTGTTGCTAAGAAACATGCTAAGATTCCTGAATATGAGTAAAACCAAATATTCTATTGTGTGTTTTTTGATTCTTCAGTGAACTCTTGTAGATTAATAAATATGTTTTCTCTCTAGAAAAACCATCTGATTCTTTATCACTATATGAAGTGTCTACTAAACCTATTCTTTGCTGTAGTTTCAAGTCATTTACTCATTAGAAGCTTCAGGCTTACTAGCCTGCAGTTCTCTAAATTTTCCCATGAAACTTTTTAATCTGTTACTGTTTTTACAATCTTGCTTCTTTTCTAGTGCAAAGTGGATATTCAGTACACAAATTACAAATCTCATATTCTGGCAGTTTTCACATGTTGATTTCTTCACAAAAATATCTAGTTATGGAGATATTGATACTCATTCCATCAGTTCTTACTAAAGTTTAAATGGTGGTACCACAAGACAAAAATCGTTCATCTGTCCTATCCCACCCAGAAGATAGGATCTAGATTGCCATAAATCCTTCTAAACAGAGCACTGAGTGAAATAATTCATTCTCTTTTTCTGTGGAGTCCTCATTCTCCTTGAGAACTCATTTTAGATCTTGATCTGTGCATAAGTGCTACAGATTCTCTGGCAAGCTGTCAGAATTTTTTTCTGTATTTGAAAATGACTTAAGGAACTTAGTTTTCAAAATATCTTTTTTGTTTTCTTTGTTATTGTTTACATCTATCTTTTCTATTTAATTTAATCTTTTTTCTAGCTACAACTTCTGCTTTTAGATTTTATAATCTGCACTTTTCTCTAATCTGTCATCATTTCAACCTGTT
>VYZT01031222.1:0-17123 GCA_013400735.1 Pomatostomus ruficeps
TCTTTATGGCCCCCTGCTCACTATTGAAATGACAACACTTCAGTCTAAAATGATTTCAGAGTCTTGATTGACTGTAAATAAAAGCTTATGTGACAGTAGGTAATTTTAAATTATTTTGCTTTTTAAATTTAGATATTATTAGGGGAAATTTATGCCATGGGTGAGAATTTTTTGAATGGTCTGTAGTTCGGTGCCTGTGGATTTCACTTGAACAGTGGAAGAGCCAGCTGCAGACTAAGCCTGTTGCCAGACTTAGCTTGTCCTGCAAATACTGTTTGTGTGAATCAGGAAGTGTTCAGGGAACCAGACTGGTCCAGATTTCATTTGTTCTTGACTTCAGGCACTTAATGAAAATATGTACACCACCAATTTCTTATTTATTGGTCCTTTTTGTTTCCATAATTTTTCTATTGTGATGTAAAGACCCACAACAGAATATTTTGTTCTCTAAAAGTTCAAATTTCTTTCTGGAAATCATCTGCTCGTTATTGAGTAGATAGATAGGGAAGATGGATTTGTGCTTACATGAAAATAAGTTAAATGCATTGATGAATGTGCAACCTGGCAGCAGATTATTTCATATTACAGAATCACAGAATCAATTAGGTTGGAAAGGACCTTTGAGATCATCAAATCCAACCTATGACCTAACACCACCTTGTCAATTAGACCATGGCACTAAGTGCCACATGCAGTCTTAAACACCTCCAGAGATGGTGACTTCACCACCTCCCAGAGCAGCCCATCCTAATATCTAATTACTCTTTCTGTGAAGAAATTCTACTTAATGCCCAGCCTAAACCTCCCCTGGTACAGCTTGTGTCTATGTCCTCTCCTCCCGTCATTGCTTGCCTGGGAGAAGAGATTGACCCCTATGTGGCTACAATCTCCTTTCAGGTGTTTGTACAGAGTGATAAGGTCTCCCCTGAGCCTCCTCTTCTCCAGGCAGAACACCCCCAGCTCCCTCAGCTACACCTCTCAGGACTCTCTAGACACTTTACCAGCTTCCTGTTCCTTCTCTGGACTTCCCCCAGCATCTCAATGTCCTTCCTGAATTGAGGCCCAGAACTGAGCACAGATTTTAAGGGGCAACCTGATCAGTGCCAAGTGCAGGGGGATGGTCATTGCCCTAGTCCTGCTGGCCACACTGTTGCTGACACAGGCCAGGACACCACTGGCCTTCTTGGCCCCCTGGGCACACTCTTGGTTCATGTCCAACTGAGTGTTGACCAGCACCCCCAGATCCTTTTCTGCTGTGCCGCTTTCCAGCCACTCTTCTGTATATTTTGTGACTTTGTTTGTTTTTTTTGTTTTTTTTTTTTTTTAGTTCCACTTCCTTTCTAAAGCACAGCAAAAAGTAAGTAGTTGAACATCAGCATTTTTCATGAAAACTTATTTTTTAGGCTTGTCAACTGTTTGTGTTGAGTTCTGTACTGTTATTTAGTTTCCTAGCCATCTACACAAGATTGGAAGCAATGAAAAGCACAAGTTCTGTTACTTTTTTATTATGGTATATAAGAAGTACTTTTTAAAGAGAATTCATCTTTTATTTATCTTGCCAAAAAAATAGCCAGATTTCTGAAGAGTTCAGCAGTGAATATGCTGAGCTTTGGAAAAAAAAAATATGTACATCTTGCAGCTCTGGACACAAAGTTACAATGAGAGTCACCCACTCACTTCAAAATATGGCTTCTAATATGTTGTGGTAGACATTTAATGTTTGTTTTAATATGTTAGTTTTGCCACTGAATTCACCTGGTTGAGGATTGTACCTTGATAAGTTATGTTTAATTATACTTGAATTAAAAACAATTCACCTTTAATACTTGATGACGCAGAAATAATCATTCAATGGGATAGAGAGATCTTTCTTCCAGCACACTGCTTACAAATCTTTAGTAGAGGTGGTGGGTAAACGCCCCACAGTCTTTCATGCTGTAGATACACATGCTCTTAAGTCGTTCTGATGTCATCTTCCTTGGAAGAGGTTCCTGAAGAAACATTGATGCAAAAGATATGTTAAAAAATCAATGACAAAATGTCACTGAGAATTGAACTCGTATAGAGATCCTTAGAAGGGCAGAACATAAAGTGAAAGAGATGCTGTCACTCTGTTTTTATCTCTTTGATCCCATGTTCAAGACTAGTATAGGCCTGCAGCAGTGCTTAGACTATAACATTGTTACAAGAGTAGCTATTGACTTCAGCACTGCTGAGAACCTAATACCATTTATTGGAGTTAGGCTTTACTGATTTTGAACACTGACAAGATTTCTGTAAAGGCAGATCTAGTAAAGGTTTCATTTGTATTTATCAGAAAATTCCTCTAATTCTTAAAACCCAAACAAACAAACAAACGCCCAAATTAAAATAAAAACCTCACCCACAGCTGTCAAAGAATATATACAGGAGTTTGTAATAGACATGACAGAAAACGGGAAAATATATTCACATTTTCTAATTTATTTCCATAACGTGACTGGAAATAGCACAGATGAATAATAATAATTCACCTTTTGATGCACGGAGATATTACTAATATGACACTGCCTGCAAATGTGCATTTTTAAAGAAAATATTTTAAAAATGTATGGATTTTATTTTTTACAAAACTCATTAAAAAGAAAAGAGACTGATTGCAGAACACATAGATTGGTCATTCCAACGAGCTACTTTGGTCTCTGTTCTGTGGTTATAAATTATGCCTCTGGCTTGGTTTCTAGGTCAGCTTCAAGTCAGTGGTGATACTTGAGTGTTAACATGATTCCGTATCTTAAGTTCAGGAGAAACAAGCTGTCAACTTTTCATTTGCAGGCTTTATCCCTTAAGTGAAATTAACTCGAAGTGAACACATCATGGTGAAGCGGTCTTGCCAAGGCATAATGAAGCATCAGTAATAACACATGCTGGAGCCAAGTTTTGCCTCATACAGGACTGGAATCCTAAGCCATGTGGGGAACCCAGAAAAATTTTGGACTTCTTCTCCTAACCTTGTCCTAGATTGAAATAAGGTTTCCAACTATGAATTTGTGAGCTGAAGGGAGTGAAGAAGCATGAATTATTTCCTGCCACGTTTTTCTGTGAATTGTCTACAATCAACTTGTGATTTTATGCACCTCAAGTAACACTGAATAAGCAGCAAAAAAGAATAAGTCTCTTCCCATTAATACTTTCCAAATTGTGGTTATTTCTCTGCTTGTAGTGAATTGGAGTGGAAAGTTAATGACTTGTTTTTTTTTACATATAAAATATTTTTTATGTGTAAAATATAAACATACAAATTGAATGTCTAAGTGTGTGTTAGCTATGAGACATGGATGATCCTTTAAAAATATATGTTTGACTAATATTCTGCTCAGTATTGGGTTTACATTTCCTACTTTCTGTGCTTCATATTTTTAGATTATAAAATTCAGTGATACTATATACTAGACTAGAACAGCATGGGCTTGACTGAGGCAATGAAAACTTTTGAAGGCTTGCCTTCTATCTCAAGTATTTCCTCTTTTTGATCCAATTTAGCAAGGGAAAACACACATATCCTGAGCATACTGCACTTTTAAAAATAAGTATTTCTCTATATAGCAGCAAAAGAAAAAGTAGCATGAGCTGTATTCTACACAGATATTCCAGTCTGCATTTCATACAAGTGTACTGTAAAAAGCACAACTGAAAATCACCAGTCACTTAAAATGTCATAGTCTGGAGTATGCCTGAGTTGTGCTGTCAGTATGGGAAATGAATTAAAATAATAGGTGCCATTACTGTAGCATGAAACTATTAGTTAAAGTTCACAGTGCTTGACTAGATCACTTAAACTTTTATTAGGAAAAAAAATGAAATTTCAAATGTTCTTCTTTTCTTCCTTAATTTGAGCAGAGGCTCAAAGTTTAACCAAAAGCATCTGGAAATAAGTTCCAGTGCTGTGCTCCTGGTTCAAGTTCGAAAGAACAGAAGGCAAAACTCCCTGAGCATGGTGCTAACTGGTATCATGAGGGTGTCAAACTTGATTTGAGGTAGATTGACGTGTCATTATTCCTCACATTCCTGCTCCCGTTATAATGATCTGCACCTGAGCTCTGGTGTGTATTTTGTGACACTTATTAGCAATCTACAGGTCGGAGAGAACTGTTGTTTATCCATCTCTCACCTGTTAAAATGTTAACAAGACGAGACGCGCCACAGTGTCTGGTGCCCACTGAAGGTCATGGACGGAGTGAAGAAGACCTGACATCTGTCTCTCGCAGTGGGCTTTGCACTGTGCTTTACTGAGAACAGCAGGCTGAGCCATTTCTCACCATTAATATCAACGGGACCTGAATGCTGGCTACCGGCATGCGTTCCTCGGCTCCAAGAGAGCAAGTGTGGGGCTATTAACGCACCTCATTCACATCTGAATTAGAATGTTAAAACAGTTCCACATGACAGATAAACCAAAGAAATCATTAGGCTTATTCTTGTCCACATGCACTCCAGTGTCTAATGGCAACTGCTCCCTGCTGTTTTAAATCAAGATAGACTCAAGGCTGCTAAGTATCTATCAGCCTGGATTAATCTTTTCTTGCTTGTATTTTTCTTTTGTGAAGGTCTGCTTCAGAACAATTAAGTGTCATTGAGTAAAACAATTATTTTGATTTCTACCTTGCAATATAGTCATAATGCTATAGCATTAATGGCATTTGCATTTTGGAAAATTGACATACCTTTTAATTAGAAGTCTTTTAGGATGGAATAGATGCTTCTCATGTAAAACAGTTTTAAATCATAGGATCATAGAATGGCTTGGGTTGAAAGGAACCTTAAAGATCATCTAGTCCCAAATCCACTCCCATAGGCAGGCATACCATTCAATACACCAGGCTGCTCATGGTCCCATCCAACCCGGTCTTGAACACTTCCATGGATGGGGCATCCACAGCTTCTCTGGACAACCAGTTCCAGTGCCTCACCACCCTCTGAATAAAGAATTTCTCCCTAGCATTTAATCTAAACCCATTCTCTCAGTTTAAAATCATGGACCCCTGTCCTCTCACTATCTGCCTGTAGAAAGTGTCCTTCTCCCTCCCTTTCATAAGCCCCTTAAAGGGGCTGGAAGGCTGTGGTGAAGTCTTCCTGAAGCCTTCTCTTTTCCAGGCTGAACAACCCCAGCTCTCTAAGCCTGCTCTCACAGGAGAGATGCTCCAACACTTGGATCATCTTTGTGGCCCAGTAGTAACTTTTCCTTTCCCTCTTTGAGTCTCTGAGTGAAGGGGCTTGAGTGAAAATATACAGTTATTTGTGAATATTTCTCCGTGTGTGAATTACTTATGAAAAGAGAAACAAAACCAGGTGTGCAAATATCATAAAACATATCTATATGTGTACATTAGTGGATAGAAATTGGTCTCTTACTGACATACACATAAAACAACTTTGCAGATGTACATACAAAGGTAACATCTCCTTTCCTTTTGTTTCCCCAATCTCTTCTTCTACTTCACCATCATTTTCTTCCTAGCCTGTCCTGTCCTCTCCTCCACTCCCCCTCTAAATGTCACTCTCCCACTTCCTGTAAACCTGTCTGCTCCCCCTCTCCTTCTTTTCTTCCCTCTTTTTTTCCCTTCTTCTTCCTTTATTTTTATCTTTTCTGTGTAGTGTCTTGCTTTGCTGTCACTTTATATTTTTGTTGTTGTTGTTTTGTTTTGGGGTTTTAATGTTCTTTTGTTTGTTTGTTTGTTTGGGTTGGTTTGGCTATTTTTGTGTTGTTGTTTTTCTTTACTTCCCCCCCCAGCTAGCAATATTTTCTTTCTTTTGAAAATCATTCAGATATTTTAGCCCATGCTGGGCTGTCACAGACACTAAGAGCTTGTTGAAAAACCCTCAGTTTCTTGTGGAGCACATGAAACAATGCCATTCAGCAGAGACAGTGGAAACAAGGTGCTCGGTCCTTTCAGTTTTTATTTATGGCAATTGGAAGCATATTGCTGGAGGTACTAAGAACTTAAGGCTTACTTTCTGAAGGAGTGAAATTTGTCTCAATTGTCTCTGGATGAAAACCCATCCATCCCAATAGCCATGGAAACAGCTCTTCTGATCCCCTGCTACCCTGTGTTCTGAAATATGCTTCGTGAATAGTTAAACAACTTCACTCTTAATCTTATTAGTACAAGGCTCTCACACAGGACACACTGAAAATGGATGAACGACATTCCTGAATTTGAGTAGATTTTAGTTCTGACACTAACAAATGTCCCACTGGCTTAGCCTTTCAAAAGGCAGACAAATGAAAAATAACTTTAAGCACTTCTATCAAAAATAAATACCAGTTGTTTTTGAAGGTCTTTTTCTCAGTAATTCGCATTGATGTAGATTATAGCAGGCTTTGGAATATGACATACTTTTATTGGCTTGTTCCTTTGAAGCAAACTCTAAAGCTTTGGTTTTTGTTTTGTTTTGTTTTGTTTTGTTTTGGGGGTTCATGGCTATTGAGAACGCACTCCCAATGTCTTACAAATTACAGTTGTACTCCTAAGTACAGCAGCAGGCAATAAATAGGAAAGATTAAGGATCCTGTAGCTGGGTTAGAGTGGAAAAACAACAAGAGATTGCTGCATTCTTTCAAAACAAACAAAAATCATAATTGGAAAAATTCATTTATATATTCTCTTACATTAGATGGGGCCACTGAGTGAAACATTCACTGAAGAATTACTCCTCTAATCTGTGGAGGAAAACCAGCTACTGGTGAATTAGAGTCCTGGAACAGAGCCATGAGAACTAAATGGCTGAAAATGAAAACAGGCAAACATTTGAAGAGTATTCTACAGAACACAGATCTTTCAACACCTCCCCCTTTCCATGGCTAATTCATTGTCATGGAAACGGAATTTATCAAAATGTTCTTGTTCACTCCTAGTGACCCAGTGAGTCGACTTACAGAGCTGGTGAAAGGTAACTCAGGCTGAAGCAATTTTTACAAATGATATGCAGCAGTTCATAAATCGGTAAATTTTGAATGGCACCATTGTACTTCTCAAGTAGTATTCCCAAGTCTCAAAAGACTCTTTCTGTCTGCAAGCTAGAGGTGCCTGAAACCCTTACTAATAAGTTAGCTTGGGAGGTATGTATGACTATAGCTCCTTTCTTCCCCCTCTGCTGTCCTTTAATTAGTTTTTCTTCTTACCCTGTGAATTTATGCTAAAATCTTGTTGTTTGTGTCATTTCTTTACTTCATGCATTCTCTGCAGCATTTTCATTTGCTGATCTGTAGCCCAAGGATGTAAAAATCCTTCATCACCTCATCACAAGCATCTCTTCTTATCTGTTACTGAAGGTAGGTGTTGACTACCAAGTGTAATGCACAATAACTACTGTATGCAGCCAGCTCTGCCAAATCCAAAATAAACCTGGAACTCTGAGTGCTTTCAGAAGGCCAGGTTGCTTGTATTTCTTCGTCATACATGAAAATTTTCATATAATTATTTAAAATGTTTTTCAGCTTCCATGTCACTGCCAAATTCTGTCAAGGTTGATTTTTATTTTATTTGCTGTTAGCAATTAGTGACTTGTTGTCATGGAAACCATAATTCACATGATTCTTGAACTTAAATGGCTGAATGTGATCATACAGCACCCTTCATTCTTTAGCCTCAGTAGTTAAAGACTTCTTTTTTGTGTGTGATCTTGATTATAGAATCACATAAAATATGTATAAACAAACAAAATAATAGCAGAAGGCTACATCAATTAAAATGAAGTGTTCAATAATTCATTCTTTAATTAAAGCTCTTCCTTTTCCTATTGCTGTAACCTTTCAAGGGTTAAAGCAGATATAAGAGTTAATCATTTGTATGAAGTATCATTTCTAATTAGCAGTTTGTGAAACAGTAATGGAGGAAAACAAAAAATAAATACTTAAACACTTTTACTCTTAATGCAATGAATGGAAACAAAAATAATTTAGAGAAAATTTTTCTAGGGGATCTGCATTTGTGGATAGTATGCATTTATGTACACAGAAATGAATACACTCACTTCAGCTTTTTGTTTGTAAATAGATGAAATTATTTTGGAAAAAAGAAAAGATATATCCCAATATAAGCTCAATAATACATTTGAATTTGTTCATCCACTAAATATTTTGTATCTGCAAATCAAAGTCTTAAAGCTTTATTTCAGAGGCTATATTTTTCAATGAAAACTACACCAAAGGATTAATATATTGCTTTTTTTTTCATGTGACTGATGTCTCCACCATTTAGAAATACTCCAGAAATATTGCTGCATCATAAAGATCTATTTTCATTGAAGACTTTTTAGATATATTGCTCTAATAGTAGTGGCAGAGTAAGTTGTAGCAGATCCATATAAAGACCTGTGTGAAGCCTCCTATTCCAGATCCTAATCCCATTAGAGATTGACATGGGGGTTTTGTGTAGGTGTGTGTGTGTACAAACACACTTTATTCAGAAAAACTGTTCTACATGTAAGAGTTATGCAAACATGACTACAATATCTTAAATTCACAGTTTGCACCGGTTCAATTTCTTTGTCTAGATAAATGGTTCATGTGGTTGCATATTCTTGTCCCTCTCTGATTCTTGAAAAACACTGAATGATCTGTAATCAATAAGAATTCAAGTTATTTGAACCTTGTAGGAAATGATAAGGATCAGGACTAGGCATGTGAAATTTTAAATGTCACTAATGAATGCTAACCAGCAGACAGTGATTTTTGAAGACTTTCCTGGTGCTTGATGCATGAGAAGACTCAGTCTTGAGAGGACATTGCACTTACTAAGCTTTTCAAATGTCTCTTTGGAAAACTAGAACTAAATTAAACTATGGGTTAATGTATCTATAAGAGACAAGTGTAGTCCAAAGGCATGATAAAGCAATGTATTCCCTGTGGTAATGTCTGAATTCAATGTTATTTTCCCCTATATCTCCTCCCATGTACTGGAAACTCATTACTTGGATTCATTAACTTTAAACTGTAAAGATAACTGTTTGTTTCCAGTGATACAACACCAAGTATAATATGATTTTAGTATGCGCTTGTTGTGTTCAGAGGTTACTTACAAAGAAGCAATCGTGAAGTCTTTTAGTGGTAAAGTGTGCAATGCTTTATACAGCATGCTATAATAACATGAAGAATTTAACTGAATACATTCTTTTTTGTAAAAAAAATGAAAAAATAGGTAAAATTGTCTGTTTCTTATACTTGGGATAGTAAATATATCTGACATAAGGCAATACATTTATAAAATTTAGCTTTATTACTGAATATTTTTATTAATCTTTAAGAGACCAGGTACATATTTCACTATTTGCTGTCTGTGTCTTTGCTCATTCAGGTTCTAGGAAATCAAAGCAATTATTCTTGAAAACCATGTAGGACGCAGTGTGAAGCCAGAACTTATCTCGTATTAAGATACATGGAATTCTATGTTATCACACCAAATGTGACGTTTCCTAATAAATTGTGAATTTGAGCTTCTTTTTTTTTAAACTGTTCTCCAGTGTTAATGCATCAGATTATTTTTGCTTCCTATTTCTCTAGCATTACTCCAACTATATCTTTGCATTGCTAACTTCTCTTAAAATTTCATAGAAGTACGGTCTATACTTTAAACTTTTAAAATCACAAAACTACTATCAATTTTATTAGCCCTGTGGTAGCTGCAATACATACAGATTTTTTCTTGAACGCCTCCAGTACATATTGGTTTTCTAAAGATTTGTGTTTAAGTAACACTTATTACTAGTTGCACTGTGTATTTAAAATATATGACAAAGCTTTTTCCTTTTTTTTGTAATAAAAATGCACAGAACAAAAACCATCAAATTACTAATTCAAGTTTGTACTGGAGTGAAACATTTGGCCTTGCATTTGTACAGGGTCAAATAGTTCCACAAAACTATTGCTCTTACAGAAATTTTAAAGAAAATACTATGAAAATCAAAATACAGAACAGGGTTCTTCAACATGTACAATCAGGAAAAAAAGTTACTCCTTAAAATCAGATGTAAATATAATTTTAAAATAGGAAGCTATAAACCAGCTGATTTTCTTTGTTGCTCAGGATTCCTTTGGGGTATTATTTCAGTATTGTAATCTTTTTAACTTTTTTATACTTGGAAAGACAATGGAATATGACAGGTTCTTTGACAGTTTGCTAACACAAATTAACCTCATTTATGGGAAAACTGGCTGTGCGTGAACATCTACTTTTGCGTGCTTTGTAAGACAATCTCTAAATTGCTGAATTTCTGGGAGGTCTGCTTCTTACATTTTAAACATTCTGCTGAGTAATAACATTTATAATATAACATGTATCTTACGATAGGCTTGCATATTGATGACCCTATAATGCTGGTAGAGGAAAAGGAAGAAATAAAACATGCTTGGTATGTTCTTTCAAACTAATGAAAATTCACTGCTGCTTTTCATATAATTCATTATTCAACAGAGTGGGGTATTTGGCCATGGTTTATTCTTTAATTCATAAAGTGTTCAAACCAATCTTGAGAGATTTGTGGTGGGAATTTGTCACATAGAAAAAATATTAGTCTAAAGGAAATGTGTAAGATTGTATTTTTGTCTTTCTAACCTGAAAAATGAATAAATGATTATTCCCCGGAACAAGGAGAAGAATACAGGAGAATCTGACCCAAATGTAATCCCCCTACAAAATACTGGTAACCAAAATAACAATTAGGCTGTTCTTACTTTGTTAAATTTAATTCTTTGAGACTGGGACCTATTTTATAATGAGGTGAGAGGTACTATATAAGCTGGGTGATGATGATGAAGAGTATCAATCAAATAAAATCCAACACTAGTGGACTTTAAAAATAAATTTATAAATTAAATGGTCCAAGGGTCCTGTCTATCCACCTTCTAAAATCATGTGTATTTCTCCACTCAGTTTAAGATATAGTGTGGAATAAACACACAGCTATACAGCAAAAGAAAATACGAAAGCTTATAAAAATGCCTGTGTTACCTTACTAATAGTTTTGGGGATTTTTTGTGTAGAACCTCTGGTACTGAAGTAAGGACCAGGAAAGTTTCATGGAGGGTGGGGACAAATGCCATATTATATTCTCTGTAGTTTCTCTGAAATGAAAAATCTGCAACTTCAAAGAGAAATATTAGCTCTGTGGTCATAAATAAATAAATAAATAAATAAATAAATACATAAGTAAATGAAAAGGCTGACTTCTTCTTGAGTGCTTTAAGTCTAGACTGAAAATTTTAATTTTAGGCTACCTTTTCTGAAAGTCTTTGCTATCAGTTTTATTTGCTCTGGATGACCTACATTTATGGTGGCAAAACCTTTAATATATAATCATATCATCGTATTTTCTGTACATGTCACATATGTTAGAAATAAACTATTTTAGGTGCATGCCAAAGCATTAAAGTGTGTTTTTGGATTATCTCTTGTACTGTTAAGGCAGATTCCCTGTTTACTGTAGGTCCAATTGTGTGAAGGTTACAGAGGGAGCCTTTGAAATCTCTAAATATAGCTTAAAAGAGTTTCTCTATATCTAAAATGTCATGACATTAACATCCAGTATCTTGGTATGTTCCAAAGTTAGAAACTGGGAAACTGATCCTTTCCAGTGGCAGAGAGCTCTAATTTCTAGCCTCACAACTATTCAAAGAAATGGACTTACCTTCTGACATTTTAGATATAAAAAAGGTTTTGTGAGTCTAGTTCATCCTGTATATTGGGAAGCCATATTTTCTGATGAAAAATTACTGATTTAAAAAGAGTAAGAATGAATGACCTGGTGTACTTAATTAAAAATAATAATAAGAAAAATCTCTACTGCTTCTTTACAGGTGTTCTACAGTTCTGATTTTTATAAAAGAGTGTCTAGGTCATAAAAATGATATTAATTGCTCACAAATACATATAAATTATAATCAACTTTATGAAAAATGGACATACTTATGTAATCCTGTGTGAAACTAGGGTTTGAAGATGCAGACATAAATGCTTTTTATTAGCAGAGAAAGGAGATTTTATTTGTTGCTATTAAGAAGGAAGTTCAATTAAAGAGAATAATAGAGATGTAGTATGTGCTCCGTTTTTCTTTGACCCAGTGCTCATCAGTAGTGATTGTCTGTTCTGGGGGTTTTTTGGGGTTTTTTTTCTGGTAAGACTGAATCTGTAATTAATTGCAGATATGAATATATAAAAAAAATTACTTTCTCAGTGCTCTTCAATAAAGCATTTCATTGAGCTGGATTACAAATCCGTGTCTGAAGTTGTGTGTCACAGCCAGACTACTTTTCCATTTAGGGCCTATTTCACACTGACTGAAAAATGGTAGAGTGGTTCAGCTCCATTTGCTGAATAACCTGGAGGTCCTTAGGGGAAAAGGGGAAAAAATCTGCTGTGTTTCAGACAGTGTTGGATCTAACTTGAATTCTTGGAATACAAGTTGCCTATTTCTCTTGCTCTCAATATCTTATATTAAGCCTGGCTTTGACTTGTGATGGGAATATCAGACATCTCTCTAGAGTAACATTTTGCAGTACAGCACAAAAAAACCACAGTTATCTGTATGTCTGCACAGAAAATTATATATACATTTCTGAGCTGGATCAATAATACTTCTTGATATTGTACATTCCAGTTTACAGAATAGAACTCAAATCCAAAAATTTCAGAATTGCCAAATGTACCAGCATTTTTCTGCCTGGATACCTTGGAAAGGCCTTGCTTTAAAACGTGAGCTTTCACAGCATTATTACAATCATGTCATGGATAGTGTGGAAAAAAATGGAGAGAGTTTATATTAATGCAGTCCAATATAACTTCAGAAACTTATCTACCAAAGTTCATTTTTGTTTACACCAGTTTTGCTATTTCCTACATAAGGTCTGCAAGAAATATATAGTATATGTAAATATATAAGTATGTTAAAAAATTGCACATAAAATGTGTAGAACTAGACACATATATCAATTGCTTTAATGTACAATGGTGTTAAAAAATTCTTTGTTGTAGCTATAGTTGATTATGTAGCAAAATAGGTCTCAATATTGTGTTTACATGAAATCTAATTTACTAATGACCTATACAAATGATCATCACTACCAGTGATGACTCAGGAAAGGCCAACATTTGCACTGCAGAAAAACTGGAATGTTTATAGCCTGAAAAATCAAGAAACATTTGAATTTAAATGACTAGGAAATGCTTGCTAGATAGTGAAAGTATGCCTGGTTCAATATAACTCAGATGTCAGTTGAATAATTTTCTCTTCCTTCCTCTATTTTCTTATTTCATTTTGTCTTCTTTCTAAATGTGAGGTTCTAAATCAGTTATTCTTAGTCATCTAGCAGTTCCAGAAGACTTTTAGAGAGGTAAGAATGGATAAAATTGGAGAGATTTCTTACTCCAGCTTTTGCTTCTTGCTGACAGATGTTGAACACGAGCTGAAGTGAATTTTAACCCTAAAGAAGCTTTACAGACAAATTCTGAGATAACCTTCTTATAATGAGTTCATTGTTAACAATTGTAACCTGTATTTTCACATTATCTATCATGTCTTATAGACAAAGAATCCCTGTAATTCTCTCTAGCCACTTCAGTAGATCTGACAGTGTTATAGCAGTGGTGACGTGTTTTTGCGTGTAATTGGGGCATGGCAACATCCTTCACTGATATTTTCTGCTCCTGGGAGGCCTTGCATAGAAAGAGGATTGATCAAATAGTCTCCTACAGGGGTACCATTGCTGCAGGCTGGTAGGTCGTTTAGGGTGGCCAACCAAAAGCAAAACTGAGGCAAATAAAATAAAAAAGAACAAATAAAGGTAGCTAGAGGCAGAAAAAATCTGTCAGTCCATTCTTTTGTTATAGCTCTGCTTCAAGCATCAGTGCTTGTAAGAAGCTCCAAAGTGGCCCTAGGACAAAGCTCTGTAATTGGAGGCAAGCAAAGCACAGATGTTAGCTTTTATTAAATATCAACAGAATTTAACAGTGCCAATAGCTCATTGCTGAAGGAGAAAGAAGGATGGGAAGGAAATTCCTTCCCTGAGCTAATTTCATGCTTACTGTCCTTCAGACCTACTCATCAGACCTGTCATTATGCTCTGTGTGCCTGACAGAGTCAGGCTAGATATAAATACCTTTATAGCTTTATGCACTTGAGTTCTGTATAAATAACCTCTTGCTCACAAGGTGCTGTAGGCTGTCCTGTCTGGCTCCCAGCTGTTGTTACTGAAGGGTACAATTCCCTCAAAGTCCAGTGTGGGATCTGTCATCCTTATGTACACACCTTTTCTTCCTTGGAGTGATTCAAAAATCATTAGACATTATTGTTTATGCAACTGAACCCTTCCCAAAATTCTAAATGGATTCCTTGAGTGGATGAAGGCATACATTAGAGTTGCTGATAACTGTATAGCAAAATGTTCCTTTCTCCTGTGTCCTCACACTGACATGATGAAGGTTTATAGATAGAGGCAAAAAACATTGAGTCAGATCTTTCTGCTCATTAATGCTTTGTAGGTTTGGTTTTTAATGAAAAATAAGTTATTAATTTAATTTAGAGAGGACATTACTGGGTTCTGGTAGTTTGACATGGGTTCATCCAGCTGCAAACAGACTTATTATGGCAGATTTACTGATGATCTCAGACTTCTCTATATTTTACTCAGTGGGTACAAGTGAGGTTTAAGAATATCTCTGCTCTGAGATCTCAGATCCCCTGCCCCTTCACTACATTCACTGCACCAAACCAGTCATTTAGAAATACCAGTCTTGTTTGTTTAGGTTATCTCTCTCTTCAGATTATTCAAATAGCACCGTGTTCAGAACTTTGCCTAAGATCATGCAAAAAGTTTTATATAGTTATTTTACTTTGTCTCATTCAGAATATTACAATAGTGAATTGTAAAGCATTGGTGACAATTTAGTTGGTTTTAACTTGTCAATGCACCCACACAGTTCTTTGTTTTTTCAGACTGACCGTATACAAACTGCCTTTATGCTGAAGGATCCCACCCCGAAATGGCTACTCAAGAGTCATTACTCAAAGGTAACTGTAGAGTTGAAAGGTATTCAGTGCTAACAACGCAATCCCTCCCTCCTTTGCATCCCCTCCAATCCCCCAGGCTGCTACAGGAAATGCTATTGCTATAGAGATTGTCCCAGGAGAGTGGCTTTGCTTTGTAATGTTCATGCCAAAAGACAGCATTATTTTTGCCTGAAGTTCTCTTTTATAACATGTACAGATCAGCATAAAGTACCCTGCAAAATTAATTGAATTCTCTGATAATTGTTCTAAAGCCAAATACCATACAGAGCCTTAAGATATATATGCATTTTCAAATGTCTTTGTAGCCTGATTTGGGCAATTTACCTCACAAAATCTCAGCTAAAGGCTGTGAGTGTATTAATGAAACTGCGATTCAATGTACATTTTTTCTTTTCTGCTTTTTTATTTTTTTATGTGGATGCTTTTGTTTTCTGCTACAGTGAACATGTTTCTGAGGTTTACTTGATTTGTCCACCTGTTGGTGACAATATGAGCAAGGATGAGGGAATAACAGTGAATAGATATGAAGAGAAAGAGAATTGTGTCAAAGAATATTAGGGAGAAGTATACAGACACAGCAAATTCAGTTTGATAGTTGTAGGAGATTTAATAGAGCAGGGAAATCAAAGTTAATCTTCCAAAGCTGTCTAAACTGGGGACAATATTCCTCTGCCATGTACTGCACTGGTTCCTACTGCACAGGTTCTCTGATTCCACCCCACACTGAGGGGGCTCTTCTGTCAATGATGTTGTGTCAAAATTAAGGAATGAATTCACTTTCATCACTTAGTATAAAAAATGGACATATCTCCTAGAACACAGTGAGAGATGAGACTGGTCAAAACCAGCTTGGGCCAATAAAGATACATTGAGTTGAACATCGTAGCATTCAGAGGATCACAAGGAGTTCAGCTCCTGCTGACACAAAAAGATCAAGAGATGTGTTTCTTCAGAGATAAATTCTAAAGTGGATCTGAGATACTAAACAGTTTATTTGGGGGCAAAAAAGTAAGGGTAATTTGCATAGTAAGAGTTTTAGTGTGGAACAGTCCTTTTTACTGTTATATAAAACTCATAAATGGCAGGAATTTGAATGTAAAGTACCAGAAATTATGGACTAAATTTACATTTGTAAGTAATTCAATCCAATAGGGAAGGATCAGCAGATCAAAGCAGGTCCTGTTGGCATTTATGTCTGCCATACATGAAGTCTGGAGTTTTAGCTCTACACTAACTAAGATTTAACATGATTTCCTTGACTGAACAGCTCTGCTCTGTGTATGGCTCAAAGCAGTCAACAGGACCAGTCAGTGTGTCACATCCTTTTGTTGGTCATGACATGAGGATACATTTGATGCACACATAAAGTCACACATTTTGTTTAGATTTATGTTAAAGAAATCAACTTTGCAGTGACTGAAACTACTCTGAGCTGAATCATGTTTTGCTCTAGAACAAGTGACAATAGAATAATTGTTTAATAAATTAATAAAAATTAATATATCTGTTGTTTGTCTCAATAGAGTGAATTCATATATCACAAGGTGTGTCTAATTATAACTACAACTTCAATGAATTTATTCCTAATTATACTTGATAAAATTAAAAAGGTTCCATTTGAAGAAATTGATCATCAAGGCTGATTTATACTGTATATCAAATTTTCCTCATGTGCCTATTCTACCCCAAATAAAGTCTTAAATTTGTAATATGTATTACATAAATGCAAACATTTATAGACTCATAGAATGGTTTGGGCTGGAAAGGACCTTAAAATCATCTAGTTTTCACCCCCTGCTGTGGGCAGAGATGCCACCCTGATACAGAAACATTTTATAAATGTAAACTTTAACTGGGGTTGTGGTAAACAATTTATTTTTTTTTTAATTTCCCTATCTTCATCAGTTTGTATGTATGCATGTGGTGTTTTAATATACTCTTTTTAATTAGTAATTAATTAAATGTTTCATTTGAAACAAAGACTGTACTATGGGCTGCTAGTACTGTTAAGTCAGACATGTAGCTGAAGAGTAAGTGGTTATTATATTAATATTATATTATAATTATATATTATATATTAT
>VYZT01031224.1:0-14312 GCA_013400735.1 Pomatostomus ruficeps
GCCGTTTCTTTCCCTCTCACTCCGTTTCTTTCCCTGTGGGATCCCAGAGCTGTTCCCTCCTCGCTGAGCCCGCGATGGCAGAGGTGACAGGGGAGTGTGCGAATGTCACTGTCCCCAGCCCTGCTCAGTTTAACCAAAACCATTTCCTGGCTGTCATAATAGAGAGGTGACCTTTCCTCCACCTTTCTCAAATAATATTTGATTTTTTGGGGGTGAACTTTACTCAGTTGTTCAACTCCTCTCACAATTGAGCCAACAAGAAAAATTGTCTCTGGTTTTCTGTGGGCAGGAGAGGTTTTGAGTGGTGAACTCCCCTCACTGAGGGTGGAAGGAAAGACTTTTTAAGGTGACCTCATGGCATTGAAATAAATATCCTGAGGTCACTGTTCCAGGACATTTTCTTGTCCTTGGGGTCTCTTGAACTCGCTGGAATCGATGCAGCTCTGGCTGAGAATTGCTCCTCTGTCACAGAGGTGCCTGGGAAGATGTGTTTTACAGAAATAAATCAATTGTTAGAAAGCAAGGTGTTGAGCCTGCAAGAACCTTGGTTTTCCCTTTGGGAGGACAGCAAATCCTTTTTGAAATGATACAGAGTTGCTCTAAAGCTGTGTTGAGTATAATTATTATCATTATTAAATTATATTTGCGTGAATAAATAAAATAAATATTTGTGCTGCAAACCAGGGGCAGGCAGGGGATGGTTTTTTCCTTCCCCTGATGTTAAATCACCTGGGCAGAGCTCTGGGGGTGCATTTTGGGTGCTGAGCTCTCCTTTGGAGTGAGCTCTCCGTTGAATTCAGCTCTGATTATTTCCACCCTGAGCCATCCGAGGACACCGAACGTGCCCTGGTGATTCACACTCTGCTTTTCACTCCTGAGCAGCCTCATTGCTGCTCTGGGCAAGGAGCAGTCCTGCAGCCATGAACTTTCTCCTTGGGATGGGGTAATGGGGCATGAAAATGGGGCTGTTCAGAGAGACCCTGAGGAGAGCTCCTCCTGCAGCAGGGAATTGGCACCAAGAATTGGGAATTGCTGCCCTAAACTTCCCAAAATCCTCCTGGCTGGCTGAATATCAGGCTGCAGGTCAGTCCTGAACCCAGGCTGTGTTTCTGCAGGGCTTTGGGGCAAGTCCTGGTTGGTAGAAAAGCCACAGTCGTGTCTTGGCCGAAGCGATCTCCAGAAATGACAGCGGAGAACGCGGCCCCTTGTAGCCAATGATTCAAACAGACAGCAGGAACATCAATATTCCAATAGCTGTGCTTAAAAGCCCATTTCAGATTATTAGGCGCTGTTAAAGTGGTGACATCAATTAAAGCATTCAAGTATTGGCACGGGGAGGAAGCATCGTTACAAAGCAATAAAAAAAAAAATAAAGTTTTAAGCTCCAAAAATGCAGCAGGACCTGGAGCAGCACGTCTGAATCGTGGTCTGCACTCATCAGGCTGTTCTAAATACCCTTAAACATTTCACTCTGGTGCTTTAGATGCTGTTAAAGCTGTTCCTAAGGAATCAAATTTTTATTCAGGTGATGAAACATCTTTGACACCAACCACGGCACTCCCCGATGTTCAGACAAGTTCATTGATTTTTATTTTTATGGTTTTGTCAATATTTTTTTTATTTTATTTTATTCTTTTTTTTTTTTCCCCCCCCGATTCTAGATTTATGCTTGTTTTAGCAAGCAACCAGCCTGAGCAGTTTGACTGGGCCATCAACGACAGGATAGATGAGATGGTGAACTTCGACCTGCCCCAGCTGGAGGAGCGCGAGCGCCTGGTCAGGATGTATTTCGACCGGCACGTCCTGAAGCCAGCCACGGAAGGCAAACAGTGAGTACCCCTCAGCTCGCCCACCCTGCAGAATTCCCTCTCTTCTCTTGCTTTTCCTCATCGTTTTTCCTGCGTTTTCTGTCTGTAAATTCACTTTAAACAAGCAGCACAAAAGTTGGGGAGACGCTTCTCACTCTCTCGATGCGACGCCACCCCGGATTTTTGTGCCCTTAAAACTCAGGAGGCAGCAATGCAAGCAGGAAAAACGGTGGAAATTCCTGTGGGGTGGCTGCCTGTCAACCAAAAGGTTGTTCTGCCTTCCAGGAGGTTGAAGCTGGCGCAGTTTGATTACGGCAAGAAGTGCTCGGAGATCGCCAGGCTGACCGAGGGCATGTCCGGCCGGGAGATCTCCCAGCTCGCCGTGGCCTGGCAGGTGAGCGGGGCTTCAGCACGGGGCTCCTTCCTTCCTTTTCCCTTCCTGGAAGGTCTGAGGGTTGGATTTTGGGGTCTCAGATCATCTCCCCCCGTGAGAGTTTCGTTTGGCCCTTCGGTGGTACCAGAACGCTCTGGCTCTGGGGTGAGCGTTGGGGTATCAGAGTAATTCCTCATCCTATAAATGAGGAATTTATTTTCCTATAAATAGGAGCAGTTTGGATAATCCCTAGGGAGAAATCCCTGCTGGAATTTAAGTAAACCAGGTGAGTTTGGAGGGGGTTTGGGCAGCCCACGCTGGCCACACTCATGGTCCAGCTCAAGCAGCTCAGCAGAAGAGAAGCCTGATGTTGTTGGCACTAAACCATCCTCCTTCCTGCTTCGTCCTAAACACATTTTTATCTATTAAAGAAACAAAACTAACTGGAAATTGAGCTGAAAAAAATAGCTATTTCTTCCATACATGAAAACAAGAAAAGCAGTGACTTGGAGTGCAGTTATTCACATTCTTAGCAACCTTTCATGGTTTTAAATCAGTTTTTCCCCTTGTTTTGTCACAGCTGCCAGTTTCTTACTGGATTGTGTGTTTTCACAAACTAACCCAGAAATATCAATTGAAGGAAGGTGCTCCCGTTTGGGTGTCATGTAACCTGCTCATGTCAGCCTCCTTTCGGGGGTTGTAAAAACAAAGTGTCTTTTTGTTTAGTCCTTAAATTTTTAATTCAGTTTAGCAGCTCGCAAACATCTTACAAAGTTTGTGCGTTTCATTCTTCCAGCTGCTGGTTTTTCACCTCTTCAGGGACAGAAATATTTATCCTTTCTAATCTAAATTAATTTGAACCGCAGCAGTTGTGAGCTGAGGTCCAATTGGAGTGCTGTTAATTCTGATTTTATTCCTTGGTAGCACACAGCTGGTTAATCTCCCTGTATAATTTCTGTGATATTGAATCATATTTCAAAATGTGTGCTGCTGTCATCTGCCCCACGTATGCGAAAGGCTTTGCTGCCAACTATTTCCTGCAATAAAAAGTTGTGATAAACGATCCCTCGCTTTTTATCACCCCTTATCACCAAGTTTGTCATTGCTCCCCGGGAATGACCTCAGCTTTTGTCATTTATCCTTTAAGAGCTGCTGAAGGAAGGCGAAGGGTTGGGGTGACTAATTCCCTGACAGCTTTTTAAAATGTGCCTGGCGCTGTTAACGAGGTTTGATTTAAAATTGCGGCAGGAAGTTGTGCTCCTCTCTGCTCTCACGAAACACTCCAAGGGCTTGAAAAAAAAAACCAAAAAGCCATGCAGGAGAGGGTGGGCAGAAATATCAGAGCTGGTTTGGTGCAGCAAGAAACTTCATCTGTGACAAAATTAAAGTTAAAATCAGAGGGATTTCATTTGTTGGTGGTGAGGAACGGGGTGTGATGTGTCAAGAGTCACATGGGGACACATTTCCCTGGGAGATCTGTGAGGATATCCAGGGTGTGGGGTCAGAATTGCCTCGAGCACTGCCCTGGGGGTTCTTTTTCAGTCACTGTGTCAGGGAATTCTGAGCTGGGACCGACTGGAGCTTGGCTGGAGCTGCTCTTTGTGGCCGCTGACCCTGGTAGGATGTGTCCCCCTGTTTTGGGGTTCCCTGGCTGAAGCCCCTCAGCAAATGGGGGAAAAATCCCCTTTCCAGGTGGGGGAAAAATCCCCTTTCCAGTTGGGGGTAAAATCCCCTCTCCAGGTGTTTTTTACTGAACCCAGCTGATCTCCTGGGTGCTGTTGGTGTTTTAGAACTGATGAGTTATTCTGGGTGTTTTTGTAGCTGCCCCAGTGCTCTGGACTGTCAGGATTAAGGCTGCAGTGAGCGAACCTCTCTGGCTGTGTTTTCCTGCCTCAATCCCTGCTCCTTCCCGTGCTGCTGGTGCACCCCTGTGGATGGCTGTGCTCTGAACTGGGTCAGGGAGCTGAGCAGAGTTAAAAATAGCTTGGCAAGGCGAGTTAACTGCATAGCTACAGCGTGCAGGGTAGGTGAGGGCTGCAGGAACCCAAAAATCCTTCCCAGGCTCCCCTCGGCGGCTGCAGGGTGCTCACAGCCACTCTGCATTCTCATATCCTGTACCAATACATCATTTTTTGGGTCTTTTAATCCCCTTTTGACTCAAGGTGGCTGAAGGAGGGAGAAGAATCTGATCACAGAATATCCTGAGTTGGGGTGAAACCCCCAAGGATCATCCAGGTCCTGCTCTGGACCCTGCGGGGGTCAAACCCCACAATCCTGTGCCTGATGTGAGCAGCACCTTTCTGAGCTTTCATCCTGCTCACAGGAAGGTTTTTGCCATGGATCTGATGGAGTTTGGAGCCTCTGGGATCCTCAGCAGCTCTGCTTGGCTGGCCTGGGATCGTTTCTCCTCCCCAGAAACTCAGAAATTATTTGGGAAAATTCTGAAGCTTTGTGAGGTGGGAACATCACAACCATCAGCTCCTCCCAGGGGTCACCTGGGACAGCAGCAGTGGCCACTCTGTCCTGTGCCCTCGCAGAGGGTTCCCCTGAGGATATTTTTGGGTATTTCTGCCAATATTGCCTTTAAAAAACCATCTCAGCTCAACTGAGCAGCTTGCAGAGAATTCATCCCACCCTGAGCTGGGCTTGGGATGGATTGGCTGTCACTGCCATCAAGTTCCAGCCCACTGTTGTTTCAGTCTGGCTCAGTCTGTCCTCAATTTACCAACAGCACAAAAAAAAAATTAAATAAATAAGATGCAGAAAAGCAAAGAGTGTAACCTCCAGCGCTGGGAAAAATATTGCTGTCTGGCACAGCCAGCAGTGTGCGTGCTAGAAATCCATTTTCCTCCCTCCTGCAGAAGGCTGAGATTCCCTTTTGTCCTTGTGCTTTTCCACTGCCCGTGTCCAGCCCTGTCTGGGTGCGTTTTCACCTGAACGATTCCCTGCAGCTCTGTTTGCAGCCGTGTGCTGCCTTCCCAGCGCTGCGCTCAAACCTGCTGATGTGCTTCAGATAAAATGTCAAAACCCAAAAGCAACCTTTCGCTAGTCCAAGCTGTAATCTTGGAAAATTGGTTTGGCAGCACTTCAGGAGAATTCCCAGGAGTTTTATGTCCCAGGGTGAGCTTCCTGCCATTTCCTTGCTTTTTATGCCACTGACATAAATGCTTTTTTTTATTTTATTTTTTT
The DNA here is from genome assembly GCA_013400735.1 of Pomatostomus ruficeps. Taxonomy (NCBI): domain Eukaryota; kingdom Metazoa; phylum Chordata; class Aves; order Passeriformes; family Timaliidae; genus Pomatostomus; species Pomatostomus ruficeps. Next base: position 5,371 of record VYZT01031224.1, read on the forward strand.
TGCTCCCTCGTCCTTGTTTATGTTTTAAAAATAGCTGTTGTATTTTTGTGGGGGATTTTTTTTTTTTTTATCAAGCTATTTTTATTATAAATGGGATTCAGAGGATACAGATGAGTCTGGCCAGGTTAAAATAAACCACAAGCCTTGGCTGAAATGAAACATGAGGTCATCTAGGCTGGACTTATCATCTGTTCCATGCTTCTACACTTCATTTCCAGCTTTTTTTTTTCGTGATGGGATTTTGAGGGATAAAACAGCAATTGCAGCACTGGAGAAAACGGGTTAAAATGTGTCCAGGCAGGAGGCAGAGGTATGAATATAAATGAAGCTCGGTACCATTTTTGTGTGTGTGTGTGCAAGCTACTCCCAGAAGGGGCAGCTGCTTCTCCCATTTGCTTTCTTGACAGCCAGGGCCTAAGGCTTTCTAAAAATAGAAAGTCATTGAGAAAATCAACAGAGCGTGAACTGCACAGCTTTGCAGGAGGTTCCACCCTGGGCTGGATGGGCTGTGCGGTGCCAGGGAGGAGGGGAGCGGAGGCATCCTCGCTCTCCGTGTGCTCTGGAAGCACCAAAGCGCATCCCAGGAAAGCTCTTGTTCCGTTTTAAAACACCCCCAGAGGGGCTGCTTTGAGAGTCCTGCAATTAAAAAAAATAATAAATGTAAAAGGGGCTGAACAAAACCTTTCCAGGGTGCCGGTTTTACAGAGGACAGGGAGGTTGGCAGAGGTGCTGGGTTATATCTGGCAGGGTTTGGGGGTGTTGGTGGAAGTGCAACCCCACTGCCTCTGTGCAGGGAAAATTCTCTTTTTCCAGCCCTGCTCCCTCCCCGAGGCCACAATTCACTCCTGGCTTGCAGCAGGAGCCTCAGCCTGGCTTGTCCCTGCAGGAAGGATTGCAAAGGGTGTGCCCAGGGAAAGGATTTGGTGCTGCTGGCAGGAAAAACCAGCACCTGCCAGCTCCAGGGTTAGACCTTTTGTGATCTAACCGGTTCCCCAAGAGAAAATAAAGGGCTGGAAAGTAGGTTAGAGGAGCCTGAAAACCAGCCTGGGTAACCTTTTCCTTATTTCTGGAAATAATAATTTTTCCTGCAGTGAGGTGTAAAGGCAGCTGTGACCTAGAGCAGGGTGGTGACAGCAGTGCAACAGCTCGTCCTGGGTTTGTCTGCTGCCCCGTGGGCATCCCTGGGCACTGGGGGTGTAAAGGGGTCACCCCTGAGTTTGTTTCTGTGGTGTTTTTGCTCTCCGACTCGTTTTTTGCTGTAATTGATGTTTTGCAGCGTTGGTAACGGCTGTGTGACACCTCAGAGCCTGTCCTGAGAGCCTGAGCTGGCATTGCCCAGGGGACAGGAGACACAGGGGTGGCTCTGGATGTGGGCAGGAGTTTGGGGTTCTCAGCACCGGGCGGGAGGGCTCTGGGAAGCTGAGGGGTCCCTCCCTTATCCCGAACTCCCTCAGCGCCCGTCCGCAGCGGGAAGGCGGCGCGGGGCCGCTCGCAGGAGCTCTTGCGGAGGGAGGAACCCGATTTAGAACTCTGCAGCTCGGGGGCTGCTCCGTTACCGTGGAGATGGGTGCAGCTGACAGCACAAGCATCCTTCCCCGCCTCGCGGGGCCCGGCTGCGCTGGCAGCTGCGGGGTGCCCGGGGTGGCATCCCGTGCGACCCTGTGCAGGGGACAGCCCCTCTCTGCCCGGCTCCCAGGCCTGTCCCCCTGCGGGATGTTTGGCAAGGCTGGCAGGAGCTCCCAGCCCTCTCCCCGAGGAGCTGTGGTCACTTTGTGCTGCCTCTCAGAGCTGCAGGATCGAGGGTTTGCCGGGCTGGCCTGGGGAGATGGAGCTGGGTGTGAACAGAGGGGCGAGGAAAGGGAAGATCTGTGGGTGTTTGAGAGCAGGGTGGGAGCTGGCACAGCACAGGGGAGATCCCTGCATGAGGAGAGCAGGGTAGTGCAGGTTAAACCTCATTTTAGAGGCACCACGTTGCCCAAATTCCCCCCAGCACTGAAACTCATTCTGCTGTGAAAGCGTTTAAACCATTTTCTTTCGCCTTGGATGGAGCTGTTCCATCACCACCCTGCACCCACCTCTCCACCTGATCAGCCTCACAGGTACAGCTCTTCCAGAGCAGAAAAGGATATTTAAACGAGCCAAGTGTGAGGTTTTTCCTTCTGAAAAAAAGGGGTTTGATTCCCAGGAAACCCCAGAGCTGGGCAGAGCTGCTTGGTGGTGATCTCCGGGTGTTGTGTGGGGAAAACGGGAATAGAGAAGAGAACAACGGAGAGGGAGCGGTCTCAGGTGTCCACAAATGCCAGGAATTGTGATCCCTTGTTGTCCTTGTCCCCGCAGGCAGCAGCCTACGCCTCGGAGGACGGCGTGCTGACCGAGGCCATGATCGACGCGCGCGTGGCCGACGCGGTGCAGCAGCACCGGCAGAAGATGGAGTGGCTGAGGACAGAAGGGGCCGAGGCCAACAAAGGGACTGACAGGAACCCCCTGCTGCCTTTCCCCAAGGGGACACCCGTGTGAGGAGGACAGGGACAAAGCTGGGGGGGTCTGCGGTGTCCCCTGGTGCCAGGGAGGGGGTCCCGCCTCAGGCTGCCTCGGGTCTCGTGGTTTCAAACTGCACCAGGAGAACAAAATGGTTTAACCGAGGCAGAAGCAGCTGAATTAAAGGACCCCTTGCTGAAATACCCCATGGCTGTGTTGGTCTCTGTGGCCTGTCCTGCTGGAGAGCCACAAAACCCAAATTTTTTCCACTCATTTCACATTTCTGAAGCATCCCAGCAACAAGGCCCTGTGGGAACCCAGGCCTTGTCCAAGCCTGACATTTAAATTTGTAGGGTTTGTGCTCCAGCAGAGGCGTTTCTCACCCTTTTTCCCCCAAATCCTGCCCATGACAGAGCTCCTTGCTCACATCTCTGGCTGGCATCACTCTTGTTGCCCTTCACAGGCTCAGAGTAGGTTTTTCTCACACAAGTGGATTTTGGGGGATTCACTGGTTACCTTGGAGTCCACACAGGCGGTCTGAGAGCAACCCCACATATTTTTCCCCCCAGGTAAACCACTTTTCTCCTCAAAGAGGTGAGTTTGGGGCTCACAGCTCCAGCGTGGTCTGAAAAGAGAGATGAGTGGGGCTCGTTTGCTCCCACTGCTGCCACGGAGCTGCTCTTGCAACAGGAGTTCGCAGCTGCATTCCTGGAGCAGCTGAGAGAATGTGCCATTGTCAAGCCCTGAGCACGAGCCTGCCTTGATGAAATGACATTTGTTCTTCTGCTGTGCAGATGAGAGACAGGTTAGAAAATCTCTTGATTTCTTTTTTTTTTTTTCTTTCCTCCACGTTTGAACTGGATTTGAACTCTGTGCTCTGCTCCGAGGCCTCTGCTGTAGCTACACAGCACCAGCAATCGGCCTGACCTAAATCCGTGCCCTTGAGTACCTCGCCGAGCTGCTCTCCTCACACAGGAGGTGACACCAGCCCCATTTGTCCCTTCCAGGGCTGGCTGAGCTCGGGGATGTTCCCTGATGGGATCTGGGGAGCTCAGAGTGGATCCCTGTCCTGGGACAGAGCTTGGTGGGACACTGGGAGCAGCTCCTGAGGCTGCCAGCGTCCCCCTCGGTAATTCCCTGATATTTTCCCCTCACAGAGCGTGAGGAGGTGCTTTGGAAGGGAAAACCCCTACTTGTGTGGCCCTCAGCCCCTCACCTGGTGTCAGGTGTGTCACTGTGGGCTGGCGGGGGTCTCTGTGTGAACAAACCACACATTTAATGCTGAGAATGACTCCAATCAACTCCAATCCCACTTTTTTCCCTTCCCCTTCAGCCTAGGGAGTTGTCCTTTAGTTCCACAGGAAATGCAGTTCTCCATCCGCTCCCATCCTTCCTTCCTTCCTTCCTTCCTTCCTTCCTTCCTGCCTTTCCTCCTTCCCTCCTTTCCCACCTTGTGCCCTGGGCAGCTGGGCAGGTTCATCCCAGGCTCTGTTGGTACCAACTCTCCCAATCCTGCCTTCCCCAGCCATTCCTTGTCCCTGTCCCTGTCCCCCCTGGCCACCTCAGCCGGTTGCTGGCACTGTGCTGCTCCCGTGGATGTGGCAGGAGATGGAAAAAAGGCTCCCTGGCGTCCCTAATCCCTGCCCCACGCAGGATTTAAAAGCAGGGATGTGTCCCTGCCTCGCTGGGTGACAAATGTCCCCACGGAGGTGGCACCCAGCAATTCAACACTGCAGGCAGGGCCAGAGGATGGCACCCCCAGGCTGAGGTTATCATCTCCTCTCCTGACACTGAGTTATGAGCCAGCAGCACTTTATTAAAATGGGTTTTTGTACTGGAGAGCAAATCATGGAGCAGACGGATTCGGGGCCATCCATCACTCCCATCCTGGCAAACCTCGGCACCACGGCCGGGCACGGATTCACAGCCTGGGCAGCTCCCGGGGAGGATTTCCTTTGGAATGGGAATGTTGGGAGGAGATTCCCGTTGGTGTGAACCCCACACACTCCCCTGGCACCGTGGATCCTGGGAAACGCTGCCCTGCCAAGCTCTGTTTGTGTTTGGAGCGGGGAAAAAACACCCAGAATCTTTTACAATCCCTTCTCTCAGGTGCTGGGTGTTATTTTCTGCTCTGCTCTGTCTGCACCACACCTGGGACGTGCCCAGACTCGTGGGACAAGTCCTGCATCCCCCTTTGTGCAGGATCAGAGCCCAGGCAGGGTTAGACTCACTCCTGTGCCAGCCAGGAGCAGCCTGGAGGGTGCTGAAGGACTGATCCACAGTTTTCAGCACTGCTGGGATGGGAAATGATCCCACTTTTCCTTCTCCGTGCCCAAGGCCTGAGATTCCTGCCCTTTTCCTGCCTTTCCTGCCCCTGCAGGCAGCGGGCACGAGAGGCTCCTTTCTGGAGGCAGCTTGCACCCAGAATTCAACAATGAAATATTTTATGGTTTTTTCTTTTTTTTTTTTTTAATCAGTTTTGAATCTTAGAATTTACCTGTTATCCCAAGCAGGTGAAAATCTGGGCCAGTGTCCTGTGATGTCACACAGCCCGGGGGGAATCACTCAGCCCTTCCTCAGCTCTCCCCAAACCTTCCCAGCCTTGTTTGTTCCTCCTCTTCCTCCTCCTCTTCCTCCCGCTGCCCAAACCCAGAGAGCGGCTGGTGTGTGGTGCCCCAGCTCTGCCCCCGGGGGTGGTGTCACTGGGTTCAGAGGGTTGGAAAAAAACCACTCAGATGCAAAACATGCAAAAAACTATTTTACTGACAAACAGCAAAGGACGGGCTTAGTTCCAGGAGCTGAACTGGTTCTCTATTGTACAAACATCTTTGTTGAAAGGGAAGGAATGGCTGAATTACACTCGACTCGTTGACCCAAATGAAATCACAGTGTGCTTTTTCTATTGCCTCCCCCCCAGCCCCAAGCTCTCTGCACCTTCAGCTGCTGCCCCGAGCCTCAGCAGAGGCTGTCACCCCTCCGGCCGCTGGAGAGCACAACCCCTGGGTGACACCTGCCTGGGCGAGTGTGTTTAATAAAAAATAAAAGTTAGCCATTATTGCTTTTCAACCGCCGTAGAGATTATGCTGTGATTAGCCTCGGAGCAGAGTTTAATCTCTCCCTCTCTCTCTGGTAGTCTGTGCTGTGCCTCTCCCTGCCTGATGCATGCAAAGGTGCAGGGAAAAAAAAAAGGAAAGGAGGATTGACAATCAGGGAAAACGGCGCTCCCAGGTTTCACAAGAGAAAAACCCTCCCTGAAGTGAGGGCAGGGCTTCCTCTGCCTCCGTGTGAGCTGGGACTGAGCCACCCTGGGGCCTGAAATGGAAACCCCTCGGGAAAAGAAACCAGTGGAGATGGGTGCGGGTGCCAGAGGAGGGCCAGGCTCCATGCAGGGGACACGTGGTGACACACAGAGCTCGGACACACAGACACGGCCAGACACACGCCCGGAACAGGACCCAGCCAGGCTGAGCAGCCCAGCTCCTCCTGGCACTGCCACATCTCCCCTCTCCCTGCTCCTCCTGCAGGGCAGCCACAGGCCTGGCTCCGTTTGTTGGAATTTTTGATTTTTTCAGGAAGTTCCCATGGTGCTGCTGGTCCTCCTGGGAGCGCTGGGCTGAGGGGTTCCCACCTTGTGTCCCTGCCCAGCAGGTCATTCCCTGCTCTCCACCCCACTGCTGCCCACTGAGCCCAGATCTGTCCCACCAACGCATCCAGGCTGGAAAATGCTGCATCCAGATGTCTCCACATGCTCTGATAACGGAAGAACTCCGGCTTTTTCTCATCCAGAGGTGCTCTGGGAGGTTCTGTTGGCTGTTTCCACCTTCCAAGCCCCTGAATGCAGAAGCTTCATCACCTCTGGGGTGACCCAACTTTTTCATCAATGCCAGGAACATTCAGCAGTGCTGGGAAGTGAGATCTGAACTGGGACTGAGGTCCCACTCAGCTCCTGCCCCACGGGTCAGCATCACCCTCCCTTCTCACCCCCTCCAAGATGTCCAAGCAGAACCCCCCAGGTTTCGTTTTGTGCCTCTGCTCCATCACTGGACACCCCTCAAAGAGCCTCTCCCATCTCTGCACCCTCCCCACAGGGATTTTTCTGTGCACTGATCCTCCCCACGATGAACAGTCCCAGTTCCCTCACCGGAGAGATGCTCCAGCCCCTTCCTCACCTCAGTGGCTGCTTTCAACCCCTCTTTTTAGCAGGGATTCTTTTCTCCAGCTGAAAATGCGACCAGGAAATGAGGTAGAATAGCAGTGAGAGGAATTGAACCCACCCCGGCACGCGGGGAGCGCCCCAGAGACCAGCCCAGGCTCTCTCCTGCTCTCGGACTTTGCACGGATGAGGTGTCAGGGATGGACCAGCTGAGGTGGCTCAGGGGCTGGGGAGGACACGGTGGATGGATGGATGGATGGATGGATGGATGGATGGATGGATGGATGGATGGATGGATGGAACCACAGGAGACACCTTCCCAAGCTGTTCCTCCAGGAGGAAGGGCCCTTCTCTCTGTTGATTGTTTACTTGGCCAGGGGTTTATTCAGCAGAGCCAGAGCTGAGGATGGGATTTGAGTTTAACAGGAGCTCCTGGGCGATGCAATGGATCTCTGAACCCCCTGCTTTTCCTGCCTTTCCACACCTCTCCCTCCCAACCCTTCCTGTGCAGGCGGCCAGGCCGGGGCTCCCCACACCGAGCGCACGGCGGAACCTTCCCAGCGCCGTTCCCAGCGCCAATCCCGGCTCTGCACAAGCGGCACACGGGGTTTGGAGCTGTGGCTCTGCCCTAAAAATATCCCACAAGATCCCCCCCGGCAGCAGCAGCAGCAGCCGAGGCTGCAGCCTCCCCCGGAGCAGCTGGCGGGCGAGTGCTGAGACGGGGCCCGCACTTCCCACTCCCCTGTCCTGCACTTCCCACGCTCTGCATCCCCGCTTTCCCTTCCACGCGCTCTGCCCAGCTCCCTGCCCAGCTTTGACCTTGCTCTGTCCATTCCCCGCTGCCAAATTTGCTCCCAGCTGAACCCTCTTAGCCCGGGGTTGTTGCTGGGTTCGGGTGGTGGTGTTGTTTCCATCTGCGGTTGGGTTGTTTTGTTTTTTTCGGTTTGTTATTTTTGTGTGTGTGTGTGTGGAGACTGGATCAGAGGCACGAGAACAACAAACAAGTCAACACGAGCACAGCTGGGACAATTCCACGAGGAGCAAAAACACCCCCACGAGCGGAGAGAAATGGGACAAACACGGAGGAGCGGCGAGGGCAGAGCGCGGACCCCGAGCACCGCGACGGGGTTGGGATCCAGGGAAAAAACGAGAATTTCTGGCAATGCTCCCCCTCCTTTTGTTCCAGGTGCTTCCAGCACAGACCCACTCAACACAAGTGATGGATGAAGGGGAAGGGATGGCGGTTCAGGGGGTTCAGGGCTGGGGACAGCACCTCCCTCCCTCCTTTGTCCCTCCCGGTAAATCCTCGCTGTCCCCAGCACATCCCAGGGCTTGGGCTCCTCTCCTGCTGCCCCAGCAGAGCCTGACCAGCACAGGGACGGGACACCGCCAGCCCTGGGCTCCAGCAGCTCCCTCAGGCTGCTCTGCCCGGGAGCAAAGGAGCTCTCAGGGCTGGGAGGTTCCTTCCAGAGCCTCCATCCCACCAGGGGAAGCAGCGGCAAAGCCACACTGGAGCATCCTCAGCTTTGGCTCGGCCTTGGGGCCGCTGGGATGTTTGGAGCGGGGTTTGGCTTCAGGCCCAGGACTCTGCGTGTCCCTCAAGCCAAGCCCAGCTGCTGTTGGGGCAGCAGCACGAGCCAGGCGTGTTGGATGTGGAGTGGGGCTGTTCAGGGCCCCTCTCGCTGCACTCGGGGGTTTTGGGGTGTTTCCACCAGGACCTGGGGCCCACCCTGCAAGGAGAGGGGGCAGAGCAGCTGAGGAGGTGAGAGGACAAAGATCTCACCCGTCCCAGCGCTCCCTCCCTGCCCTGCTGCAGGACAGAATCTGTGACACCAGCGAGGAGCCACCAAACCCAGCCAGCCCCGTTCCGGCGGCTCTGAGATCCCTGGGTTGCTTAAGGCAGGATTCAGTGACAGCAACGCAAACAACAAACCGACCCCTGACACACTCCCAGCGCTTCCTTCCCCCGCAGCCACTCCCCAGAACGTCAACCAAAGCCAAAAAATAAAATGAAAAAAGGGCCACGGTGCCTCCCCCTCCAAACCTGTGCCCAGCTGTGGCCGCGGGAGGGGCAGAGCAGAGCAAACCCGAGCCAAGGACCAAAGGAACGGGGGCTGGAGCTCTCGGATGAGCCACTCTGCTTCTTCTCGGTGTCGTCCCACCTCCATCCCCTCGGCCAACATTCCCAGCAGGGCAGCTGGATGTGCAGGACGGCCGTGAACGCCAGGAAAAAGGGGGAGGGTTGAAAGTATAATGCAAATCTCTTTTCTCTCTCTCTCTCTTTCTCTTTTTTTTTTTTTTTTTTTTTTTT
>VYZT01031224.1:14373-27306 GCA_013400735.1 Pomatostomus ruficeps
TTTTTTTTTTTTTTTACATATCTACACAAGTCCGACAATAAAACGTGGAACACAGTGCAAAGTCTTGGAGGAGCATCCAGGACTGGCTTCGTTGTGCATCGTGGCGTGTCCACCCACGGACACCCGGCGTGGATCCGGAAAATCCCGTCCTCAGCTGGCGTGGGAGCGAACGCGAGGCTGTTCCCGAGGAGGAAGAGCAGAGTCCCGTGTGGTTTTTAAAAGCTGGCTGCAGTCCCCGCGGGGAGGCCGTTCCTCAGAGGTGCCGGGGGCTGGGGTGCCCGTTGTGGTACAGCTTCTGTTTGATGTGCACCATGTTGCCGGTGGCCTCCTCGTACTGCCGGTGGTGACGTTTCCTGAACTCCTTCAAGTTACAAAATTTCGGAATCCAAGACCAGGAATTGTCTGCAAGGCAGGGAGGGGAGGGAAGGTGAGGGATGGTGAGGGCTGGGCTGCCCCCAGGGCTGCAGAGCCACGCTGAGGTCCCCACAGAGGCACCAGCGTCACCCTCTGCCCCAAAACTCCTGCTCAGGATCATTTTTTACCCATTAATTCCTCCCTCAGCCCAGGAACCTTTCCCTGCAGCAACGTTCCAGCTGCCACCATGAAAATATTCGTGGATGGGGTCCCATGAAAATTTTCGTGATTCCACCCAGAAATCCAGAAAGCCTCAAAGGACACACAGAGCCTGACCCCTCCAAGGACAGCTGGACAGCCCCAGAGCAGCACAGGCGGCCCTGGATGAGCTGGGAATCGCTGGCACTCGAGGATCTTTGAGATCTTTTCCACCCCAAACGCGTCTCTGACTGTGAGGTGCTGACTGCCCTGACCAGCCCTGCAGCTCCTGCCAATCCCAGGCTGATCTCGGAGCTCCTGGGGAATATTTTCTATTTTCAGAGACCTCTTCCACCAGGAAGGAGCTCCAGGTTCCTGTCACAGGCCAGACTGGAGCCCCAGTGTGACTTTGAGTCACTGCTGAGTGCTGCTCGTGTGCTCCTCGCTCTGCACCTGCACAGCATTTGTGTTTCCCCTGCCCCTGCCTCCCGTTTCTTTCTTCAAAAAGAAATTTCAGCTCCGCTCAACAAAGAAACAAATTCCTTTCCGCTCGTTGCCTCAAAAATTAATAATTTGCCTAAATAGGAAATTTCTGTGAGTACCTCGCACCACTGGCCGAGCTTTTAATAAAGCCTTAAAACAGGGAGAGAGGGGGGAAAAATGAAACAAAAGAGGTCAATTAGTGGAAATAGTAAATTAATTACTAAAAATAAAAGCCTCCACTCTCAGGGGGGAGGCTGGGTGGTGATCCCGGCTCTGGAGAACCAGCAGAGCTCCTGCCAGCCCTGCTGCCCCCAGGAGCTCTGATCTCGGATGGAAATCAGGAGCCACAGCCCCAAAATTGGCTCTCAGAAGCTGAGATCTGACTGGAAACTCTGAGAATCTGCTCGGAAAACAGCGGCAGCAGCAGCCCGGGGAGAGTCCTGACTCAGAAACTGCTCACGGAGGCTGCTGGGGGATTTGGGAAGACTAATGGGAAATTAATATCATTTTTTATCTGAGTTTTTAGAAAGAGAGAGTCCACTTCCCTAATTATAATTTCTTATAGGTCTGCAGATAAATCTTCCTCTCGCTCGCTTCTCCTTTTCCTCTGAGCTGGGATTTAACAGCACCATCAGTCAGGAGTTGCAGAGATGGAGATTTGTGGGCACATTTTGAGGAAATTTCGAGCCGTTCTCTAAATTTAATCGTTTTCCTGACATTTTTTTTTTTCTCCTCCAAATATGAAAATCTGCGGGATGCCCGTGAGGGAGGAAATGGGGCAGAGGGAACCTCAGAGGGAGCATTTGCTGGTCCTTCTCAGGGTGTTAATTCTGGATTTTTAGCTGCTCCAAAGCCTGGCAGTTCTGCCCAACCCTTTCCCTGCAGGGTTGAGGGCACGAGGGAACAAAACCTCCACATCTGGGCAGCTGTGAGGGTGGGAAACCTCAGCTGACACCACACCCAGGTCTGTCACTGTCACAGGGTCACACAGGCTGCTCTCCCAGCAGCATGAAAAAACTAGAAAAAAACTCAAATTTCAGGGAATTTTCAGAAAAAAACTCAAATTTCAGGGAATTTTTGGAAAAAACCTCAAATTTCAGGGAATTTTTAGAAAAACCTCAAATTTCAGGGAATTTTCGGAAAAACCCCCAAATTTTGGGGAATTTTTGTCCTGCCGGGAGATATTCTCTCACAGAATTCCCACACCAACATTCCTGGTGGGTCAGAGGATCCTGGAACACCCAGAGGTGGGAGAGACCCGCAAGCATCATGGAGCCCAAATCCTGGGATGGGGAAGGGTGGGATAAACCTGGCCAGGTTTGGGTGGGATAAAGCAGCGGGTGGGATTTTTCCAGCTTTCCCTGGCTCCAGGGAGAGGAAGGAATTGAGGGAAATGAGGAAAAGGAGGAAGATGAGGAGGAGGAGCACTTACCATACCGTCGGCTGGTCCTCCAGGCGCGCACGGCGTAGTGGAGAACCCCGTCCATCCACACCAGGAACCAGCTTATACAAAAGCCCAGCAAAAGTCCCAGCATCAGGTCAATCTCCTGCTTGGTTACATTGTCGGTCACAAAATAATTCTCCGAGGAGTCCACCACCGACTGGTCCCCGTCGTAAGGGATGACATAATGGACATGATGCCTGGCGCAGGGGCGGAAAAAAGGGGGAAAAAATCAGAGAGGAGGAGCAGAGCACCGTGTCCACCCCGCCAGGGCTGCTCTGACCCTTTCCTCCCAGTTCCCACCCCGTCCCCGGGCTGTCCTGGAGTTTTGTGCTGCTCTCAGCACAGAGTGAGGGAGGAAAGCACAAAACTCCTGGAATTGATGTTGTCACGTTCCTGACACGGCTCCCGGTGCCCCAGCCCATCATCTCCAGCACGGAGAGGAGATTGGGGACAGGCAGAGGCCACCAGTGTCTGGCTCCTGTGAGCAGCTCTGTGACCGTGACAGTGCCACCAGTGTCCCCTGGAGGAGGGAGAGCCCTCCTGGCCCTGCTGGTGGCTCCGGGGGTGTCCCCAGAGAGGTTGTGCTGCTCCGTGACCCCAGTGAGAGGAGGCTCGTGTCCCTCACACCTCAGAGTTCACAGAGTTTACAGAGTTTGCAGAGTTCACAGCCCTGGAGGTGGCACAGGACAACACGCCCGGGTTCCTGCTCCAGCAGCACGGGGAGGGATTCCTCCCACAGCCTCTCGCTCCTGGAAAAACCCCACGAGCCCCAAAACCACCTCAGCATCCCCTGCTCCTTCACCAGGCTGAGCTGGGGGATTCCTCCAGGAGCCGGCAGTGAGAATCCCTCCCAGAGCTGGGGCAGAGTGAGAATCCCTCCCAGCACTGGGGTAGAGAGAGAGAATCCCTCCCAGAGCTGGGGCAGAGAGTGAGAATCCCTCCCAGCACCGGGGCAGAGAGCGAGAATCCTCCCAGCACCGGGGCAGCCCCCAAACCTCCCCGGGACCCCGAACCGGGGTAAAGGAGCAGCTCCGAAGCTTCCCAAGGCTCGCGGGGCCTGGAGAGGCTGCCCCGAGCCAGGATTGGGTTGATCGGGAAGACCGGGATGAGTTGGAACAGCCGGGTTCAGCCGGGGAGAAGCGGGGAACGGCAGCGATGGGGTGAGGGAGCGGCAGAGCGGAGCCAGGCAGGGCTGAGGGGGCTGAGCGGGAGCGATCAGCGGTGACAGGTCCCGGAGCTGCGAGCGGTGGGAGGATCCCGGGGGATGCGGGATGCGAAACTCCGCTCTGGAGCTGCTCTGAGCCGTTCCTCTCCTTCCCGGGAGCCCGAGGCCACCCAGCATCACTCACTGGCCGTGCTGTCCCTGTCCCAGGAGTGACCACACGCCCAGCCAGGTGAGGAGCAGCCCCAGTGTCCCCCAGCACCGCAATCCCAGCACCGGCTGCACCCCCAGTGTCCCCAGTCCGGGCTGTCCCAGTGCCCCCAGTGCCCCCAGCATCCCGTCCCTGCCACGGCCCAGCTCCCTCCGCCAGAGGAGAGGAGGCAACCGCCGAGGCCTCTGAATATTCATGAGGTGCAGGTTGCTCGATAATCACGCCTGAGAAACGTCCAAATATTTACACAAACAAACCTCCACTCAAAGGAACCTTCTGAAAACAGCCCTAATCTCCGCCGTGCCGTAATGGGGGCCACCTGCACCGCTCCGCCGGGCACGGGGCGGGCACGGGGCTGGCGAGGCTCTGGGGTGGGCACCCAGCCTGTCCGGCCCTGTCCTGTCCCCATTGCCACCCAGAGAAAGGGACCAGACTGGGCAGGGACAGGAGGTGCCAGCCCTGATGGCAGCATTAGTCCCCAGGCTGGGGACAGCCCTGTCCCGGTCTCCTCATGCTGGTTGGTTTGGGAGCAGAGATTTTCCCTCTCTGGGCACCGGAAAATCCAGGGGCAGGGGCGTCCCTGAAAGGAGATCTTGCTCAGGAATGGGAGCGTTCCCTGAGCACGGCCAAGCACTTCCCGTGTTCCATGGAACCCAAATCCCTACACACTCATCATCCATGTTCCACCTTCCCCACATCCCTACACACTCATCACCCATGTTCCACTTTTCCCAAACCCCTGCAAACACATCCCATCTTCCATCTTCCCAAAATCCTTACACACACATCTTCCATGGTCTGAGATTTCCCATATCCCTGCAAACACCTGTTCCATGTTTCCATGCATCCCAAATCCCTACAAACACATCACCCGTGTTCCATCTTCCCCAAATCCCTGCAAACCCCATCTTCCATCTTCCCAAAATCCCTACAAACACTCGTCTCCCATGTTCCATCTTCCCCAAATCCTTACACACACATCTGCCATGTTCTGAGATTTCTCAAACCTCTGCACACACATCATCCATGTTCCATCTTCCCAAATCCCTACAAACACATTTTCCATGTTCCACGAGTCCCAGATGCCTGAAAACACAAATCTCCCATGTTCCATGCATCCCAAATCCCTGCATACACATCATCCATGTTCCACCTTCTCCAAACTCCTGCAAACCCCATGTTCCATCTTCCCCAAATCCCTACACACACATCTCCCATGTTCCATGTGTCCCAAACCCCTGCAAACACACCTCCCATGTTCCCTCTTCCCCAAACCCCCACACAGCCACCCCTGAGGCTCAGGGAGCCCAAACTTCCTCCAAACACCCAGGACAACTCCCAGGATCGAGCCCGGAGCTCCGGGGTGGTTCTCACCAGAAGGAGAAGGTCCCGGAGCTCCCCCCTCCCTGTGCCAGAGCCCCCCATGTTCGGGGGGTCACACCTGGACCAGCACCCCCAGTGCTGCCCCGACACGGGCACGGGGCTCCTCACACACCCCCAGTGCTGCCCTGAGATGGGCACGGGGCTCCTCACACACCCCAGTGCTGCCCTGAGATGGACACGGGGCTCCTCGCACACCCACGGGAGGGTTTCCTGCTGCCCCGATCCCTCCCAGCCCCGGTTCCCCGCCTGCCAGGCGCGGAGGGAAGGGACAGGGTCACCTCCCGCCTGCCGTCCCTGCCGGGTGCAGGCTGACTCTGCACTCTGCGCTGGGATCTCCTCCAGCTCTCCTCGCTCCCTCTGCTCAGCAGCACCAGGGGCAGCTCGCAGGGCTGGGGTGTCCCCAGCTCCCTGTCCCCGGGCAGGGACTGTCCCCAAACCCCGAGGCTCAGAGCTGGGGTCCCTCTCACTTCATGGGAATCCAAACCCACCCCAGAGTAAAACCTTTGGCCTGCCCGGATTAGGAAACTCAATTACCCAGCTGTCAGAAATCAAAGTGTGGCTCCCAGGTGCAAATTTCCTCCAAGGAGAAGCCTCCTGCCCCTAAAGCTCCCCAGGAAAGCACCTGAGGCCCTGCAGCCCTCCAGCTTTTGGGAGTCACCAGAATAATCCCGCACAGAGGAGACCCCAGAGCTGCATTTCCCCTTTGTGGAGTTTTCTGGAAGGAGTTTAGCAAGGCCCAGGGAAGATGAGCTTTTCCTGCTGCTGCAACAGTTGGCAGAGCCGGGCTGGAGGGAATTTCATCCTTCCCTTCCCTCAGCAGGGCTGGGTGGTGCCACGGAGATGGGGACAAGGGCAGGGACAGACCCCACAAGTTTCCTGCTGCTGCTGAAGGCCCTGGGGATGTTCCAGGAGGGAATCAGACCCTGTCACACCAGCACAGCTCGTTATTTATAGTGCACAAAGGAGCAGGGTCCCCACCACGCGCCCAGGGGACGGGAAACTGGAACGTGCCCTGGCTGGCTCCGGGAAAATCCAGCGAGGGAAGGAGGCAGCTCCGAGCTGGGCAGGCTCTGGGTGCAGGAAACCCCCAGCAGCTCCTCCAGGACAGGGTGGAGAGAAGGTTCTGGCTCCCCAGAACACAGCCTGGCCCTAAACCTCCACCCAGGGCTCGTTTCACCAACCACAGAGGCAACTTTCAGAGGCAAAAACCTCCTGGCATTACCTCAGGCCCTGCTCAGGGCTGGCTGTGAGCTCTCTGGGGACCGCAGCCCTGTCACAGAGGTGTCACATGCGGCCCTCAACAGCCAGACCCTGCTCTGTCCGTGTTTATTCACAAGCAAAGGATGCACCAAATCATTCCTGAGAGCGATTCCCGGCCGGTGCCAGCTGGCACCAGGTTAACCCTGTGCCACCTCCCCTCCTCTGCTCGTCCGGCTGTGCCCACCGGGACCCCAGAACACCCCGAGCTGTGCCCGCCTGGCCGGGCTGGAGCTTCCACAGGAAGCACAAGCGGAGTTGGGGACAGAAACGCCACCAACTCCCGGGGAGCAGCAGGGTCTGGCTCTGCTGTCACCCGGCTCAGGTGACAGACGGGCCGGAGGCAGCCCGCTGTGTGTGTCCGCACACGCGTGCCCGAGCCGGAGCGTCCCTGTCCCCATCGCCAGCCGGGGACAGAGCGGGAGAAGCTCCCCCGCTCCTGCCGGGGCTCCGCGGGCGGGCGGCTCCGCTGCCGAGCTGCCCCCAGCGCTATTGTCCCTTGCGGTGACCTTGTGGGAGCGCCGCTGCTGCAGCCACGGCTCGGGAGCCTCGCAACAGCCACGGATCCGGCGTTTGAGACACCCCGGGAGCCCGGGCTGCACCCGCGCCTCCCGCTCGGTGGGGACGGGACGGGGATGGGGACAGGGATGGGGACAGGGACAGGGACAGGGACGGGGACGGGGATGGGGACAGGGACAGGGACAGGGACAGGGACAGGGACAGGGACAGGGACAGGGACAGGGACGTGCCGATGCTCCGGCTCAGCCCCGCTCCCCCCGGGCAGGTGTCTGTGACAGTGCCACACACGTCACATCGCCCGGGCTCACGCTGCAGCCGCCACATCCTGGCTGGACCAACCCCTTCCCCAGCGCCAGCTGCGGCAGGATTGGGGGAATTGGGCTCAGCCAGGACCCGCACGGGGCTGGGGACAGACAGAGCCCTCCTGTCCTGCATCCCTGCCCGACCTTGCAGCCGCTCCTCAGCACCCCAGAGCCTGGCAGAGCCGTGCCCAGCAGGGCCAGCCCGCACCCCAGGGTGCTGCCACCACTGGAACATCTCCCTGCTCCCGGTCCCGGTGGGAACATCGCCCTGGCACAGCTGCCAGCAGCCCAGGGGAGCGCTGAGGGTGCCCAGCTCCGGGCAAAGAGCACCCCCAGCACATCCACGGAGGATCTGGGCACAGGGAGCGGCTGGGAAAGGAGGAAACAGAGGGGAAATGTCCCTCGTGTCCCTCCCGCCGGCAGTGCCACCCTCCCCAGTGGTGCCAGCAGCAGGGCAGGGCCCCGGGCAGCACATCCAGCACAGGGCAGGGTGTCCGCGCTCCCCTCTCAGGACCGTGCAGCTCAGCCCTTCCCTGGTGGGTCAGAGCCCGGGGAGAGCCCCGGGAGAGCCCCGGGAGCGTCCCCCGGGCAGGAAGGGCCGGCTCGGGGCTGCCCGGGCCCCCAGCCCTGCTGCCGGCACCCAGGTGAGGCTGACACCGCTCCCGGCGCTTCCCAGCCCCGCTCACGGGAGAGGCGATCCCTGCGAGGGAAAGGCTCGGCCAAGGTCGCCCGGAAGGTCAGTGCCAAGGAGGACTCACGGCAGAGCCCCGGAGGTCCCTGCTGTCCCCAGCCCAGGAGCCTGGGAGCCCCCCGGGGCTGTTTTGGCGGCTCCTCGCTCCCTCCAGGTGTCATCTGTTCCCTCCAGCTCACCCTGCCTCCTGCACGGACGCCCTTTGGTGTTTTTCCTTTGCATGACATCACCCAGCTCCTGATCCGCTGCCAGCTCGCTGCTTCCTGCCAGGACCCTTTGCTGGCTGGGACGGAGAAACCCGGCCCAGGGCACCTCCGCAGTCCCGCTCGGCGCTGCCCTCCCCGGGGACACACGGGGACCGGGACAGCCTGGCTGCCACCGCACGCTGAGCCTGGAGAGTGCCAAGCTGGCCCAGGGCTCTGCTCCGGCAGCCACATCCCCGCAACAGGAGCCAGCGGGAGCGGGAGCGCGGCTGTCACCCCTCCTGGGCAGCCTGGAGGCTGCGGGGAGAACAGGAGCAGCCCCTGTCACCCCCAGCTCCAGGTGACAGGGCCAGCCCTGGCTCTCTGGTGACGTTCTCACCCAGCCTTGCAGCAGTTCCCTTCCCAAACCACAGCCAGGGGAGTTCTCCCAGCTGTGGATGCACTCCCATGGCCAGGGCTGCTGGCAGCTCTGCCCTCCTCGGCTCTGCTGCCAGCCCAGCCTGGTGGGGACACCTCACCTGCCCTGGGAGGGGACATCTGTCACCCTCGGAGCCCAGAGGAACATCCAGCTCGGCCACCAGAGCAGGGACACTCCGTGGTGACAGTGCTGCCCAGCCCAGGCCCACTCAGACTGCAAAAAATGGCTCAGAGGCACTCAGAAATAGCAAATATGGACCAGCCTGGGCCAGGGCAGCTTCAGCTCCCACATCCCCGGGCTCCAGGCCCTGCAGCCACCCAAACTCTGCACAGCACAGGTGTCACCAGCTCCCTCCTGGCTCTCCGTGTCACAACTCACTCCCATCTGACAGCCCAGGCTCCAAAAGCAACTCCAGGCCCTCCTGTCTCAACAAGTTTCTCCCTTTCTCCTGGCATAACACAACAAACAACAGCTCCAGAGGCCCTGGTCCCAGTGAAGGGCAGGGTGAGGACGAGGATCGGCCCCCAGCAGCACCTGGAGTTGGGGCTGGTTTCTTCCCCAGTGTCCTGACTCTCCCCAGACGCCGCAAACATCTTGAATGCTCAGAAACACGACAAAAAATATAAATATACAGCAGTCCCTGCACGTGTCCTGGGCCAGAGTCCCATGGAGGGGGAACAGGCAGAGCCCAGGGAAAGGCACCTGAGGAGCTCCCTGAGGTGGCAGCTGGCGCAGCCAGCCCTGCTGGCCGTGCCCCTGGGTGACTCCAGAGCCCCCCAGAATGTGGGCAGAGCCTGGGACACCCCGGGCACGGCTCCCCAGAGACCAACCCCGGGTCCCAGGCGGAGCAGAAGGTGGGGACAGGAAGAAGAGACTCCCAAAGTGGAGCTGGGAAGAGCCAGGCCCCGTCCCCGTGCCAGGGCAGTGGGGATGCTCTGGGGACAGCCTGGCAGAGCTCAGCCCCACGTCCCCTGGCACACCCGGCCTCAGGTGGCACCTGAGCCACAGCGCCAGCCCTGCCTGCCCACAGCCACCACCCTGGGACAGCTCCCAGACCCTCATGGGGACACGAGCCCCAGACAGGTCCCAGCGCCTCCTGGGGACACAGCCCAGGGCAGGTCCCAGACCCTCATGGGGACACGAGCCCCAGACAGGTCCCAGCTCCTCCTGGGGATACAGCCCAGGGCAGCTCCCAGACCCTCCTGAGGACAGGAGCCCCGGACAGGTCCCAGCCCTTCCTGGGGACAGGAGTCCCGGACAGGTCCCAGCGCCTCCTGGGGACACAGCCCAGGGCAGGTCCCAGCCCCTCCTGGGGACAGGAGCCCCAGACAGGTCCCAGCTCCTCCCGGGGACACAGCCCAGGGCAGTCTCAGCCACTCCTGGGGACACGAGCCCCAGACAGGTCCCAGCTCCTCCCGGGGACACAGCCCAGGGCAGTCTCAGCCACTCCTGGGGACACGAGCCCCGGACAGGTCCCAGCACCTCCTGGGGACACAGCCCAGGGCAGCTCCCAGCCCCTCCTGGAGAGCAGACCCCACTGTGCCGAGGCCAGTGCTCCCATCCAGCCTGGGGGCTCGGACAGGTGGCCAGTCCTGAGGAAGGGTCCCCTCTGACGCCCTGAGGAAGGAGACACCCAGGATGGGAGAGCGGAAGGAAAACATTTCTGAATGAAAGATTGGGTGTGACTGACACCGCGACCCAGGCCAGGGCAGGAGGGAGCTCATTAATTGCAGCAGCTCAGCCCACTGCACATCAATCTTCATTCATTCCAATTCCTCCTTCCCTTCCATTTCTGCAACATTTACTTCTTTCCCCCATCCCTCCCTGCACCGCACTGAACTGCAGCCAGCTCCCTCCTCCAAGGACTCCCTTTGGTTATTGGCAAATTAAGTTCTTCATCAAGGCCCGGCAGCGCTGCTGACAGCGAGCTCCAGGACACGGCCGCGCCTGGGGGAGCTGCCGCCGGCTCCAGGGCCCAGCTCAGAGCTGCTGGACAGCTGACAGAGAGGCCAGGGCACGTCCAGCCTGTAAATCAGCGCGCTCTGAGCGTCAGGGCAGCGGGTCAGGGCTCGCGGGGACCACGGAGCCAACCCCGGCACGAGGCCACACGGCGCAGGGAGGGTTGGTGGAAGGTTCCTCGGCAGGGCAGGAGCAGGGGCTCGTGTGCGGCTTCTTTGGCAAGAGCCCTTCCTTCCACACACCCCAGGCGAGAGATAAACTTTGCTTTTTGCCTCCTCTCCCATCCATGCTCAGTTTGGTCTGTGCACTTTCGAAGAAACGGCCCAGAGATGTCTGTGGAGTGCCAGGGCCGATTTATCTGCCCCAACAGCATCTCTGCAGACACTCAGAGCAAAAAGGGGTGTCCCTGCTGATTTATCTGCCCCAACAGCAGCTCTGCAGACACAGAGAGCAAAAAGGGGTGTCCCTGCTGATTTATCTGCCCCAACAGCAGCTCTGCAGACGCTGAGAGAGCAGAAAGAGGTGCCCCTGCCACCTCCTCGGCCCTGGGCAGAGGGGACACTGCCACGCCACCAGTGACACCTGCCACTCCTGAGCCACTCCAAACACGACAGTCCGTTTTCAGCACCACTGAACCAAGCTGTGAAAGGAAACACTGGTGGAAGAAGCAGAGGAAAACTCCTTAACTAGTGAAAAACATCAAGAGGACTCAAAAAACCCAAAAAAAATTAGCTAAGAAAAAGCAAATCCTTGCCAAAACAAGGTCGAAGGCATTGAGGATGTTTTTCGCCCACAGTCTTTCAAATTGACCTTAGCGGGGAGCTGCCCGAGGAGCTCTGAGCTGCTGCCACAGCCCCAGGGCCTGGCTGCTTTGGCCCTGGAGCTGCTGCCGGTGCCGTCTGGGCTGTCCTGCCCCGGGAGGATGAGGGGAGGCTGGGGAGGAAGGCTCTGCTCACCTTCGGAGCGAGGCAGAGGAGAAGGGCAGAGCGGTTCCTCCTCTCGGGGAAGCACATCCCAGATCCCAGCTCAGCTCCCGCGCCAGGGACACCGGGGATGTGACGCCCGGCAGACAGGATGCAGCCGGCTCCAGAGGCAGCTCCGAGAGGAGCAAAGCCGGGATCCGAATGCTGGATGTGGCCAGGAGGGCTCTCCCGGTGTGTCCTTTAGCCGGCACAGCCTCACGCTGCTCTCCTCGCCCACAGCCCGGGAGCTCTCCCGCAGGCTGTGAGTAACCAGGCACAGGAGGGGATCCAGGCTCTGGCAGCGCCAGCAGCAGCCCCGCAGAGAAGGGGAAATTTCACCTCCCCGGGGCTGAACAGATCCCAGAGCGGCCAAATCCCAGCATCAAGCACTCCACGCACAAGGGCGATGTTGTTCGGGAGGATGAAGCATCCCCAGGAGGCGCGGAGGGAGGCAGGGATTTGTCCAGTCATAAACTTGTGCTCAGCAAAGGCCCCGCTCCTGGCACAGCAGCTGCTCCACGCTCACCCCAAACCACAGCCCGGCCTCCTCCGCGGGCTCTCCGTCCAGCAGCAGCACAACTCCCCGGGGGAAAAGCCACCGGGAAATAAAACCCGACCAAAGATTGCCAAACCTCAAAGTGACTCTGTCCTCGACAGCCACATCCCGGCCTGGACCAGGCATTCTCTCATTGCTCCAAGCCCCAATCCATTTAGGAGCCACACAACCACCAACTGCAACACCCAGACCACAAACAGCCTGGGAATCCTCACAGCCCGGCTGAGGCCACGGAGGCAAAACGACAAAGGTTTAAATCAGAGTCCCTCGCTGTCCCAGGGCTCCTGAATGCCCAGCCACAAACGTGCACACAAAGGAAAATGCACTTCCAGGCCCACAGAAAACTCTTCTTCCGGGGAAAAAAACAACCAAGCCCCACTCACCCCCCCCTTCACCCCGGCTCCCGTTCGTGCAGGAGCTGCTGAGGAAGGTGAGACACAGCCAGAATGCACAAATGGTAGCCCAGGCAGCAGCTCCGCGGGGACGAGGAGGTGGGAAGGGGCTGGCAGAGGCTCTGCAGGTAACTCACCTTCCACAGTTGCAGTGACAAACTCGGTCCTCCCCTCTCAGGTGCGGAAGGATGTAATTGTGAAATCTGTCCAACAACGCATTCATGTCCATCAAGCAAGCTATTGCCTGTAAGAGCCCACAACCAAGGCATCTGGTCAACTCTGGATGATGGAATAAAACATTGACTCCAGTTTGATTGCCAGAGACTGAAGCAGTCATCAAGAAAAGAATCTTTGCTGGTCGGAGGGGCACACACGCACAGCACACACCCGCACACGCACAGAGGTGCCCAGGCTGAGGGACGGTGCGGGGGGAAGGTGG
>VYZT01031225.1:0-37037 GCA_013400735.1 Pomatostomus ruficeps
ACCATCCATAGAAGTGTTCAAAAAACGTGTAACATGGCACTTGGAGACCTGGTTTAGTGGTGAATATGGCAGAGTTAGGTTGATGGTTGGACTCAATAATCTTAGAGATCTTCTCCAACCTTAATGATCCTATGATTCTACACTGCTTAGGGTGCCTGCTGAGCTGGGGAGATAACTGTCTTAATCAGCAGGGCTGCCTAAGGTCTGTTCATCCCCCGGCCTGGATTGATACTAGGGATTGCCCTGACCCAGGTGTAGTACCTTGTGCTTGGTTTTGCTGAACCTCATGAGGTTCCTATGGGCCCACCTCTTGAGCTTTTCCAGATCCCCCTGGATGTCATCCCATCCCTCATGTGTGCCAAGTGTACCACACAGCTTGGTGTCATCTGTAAACTTGCTAAGAGTACACCTGATCCCACTGTCTGTGTCATTGATGAAGATATTAGTACTGGTCCCAGTACAGAGCCCTAGGGACACCATTTGTCACAGAGGGCCAGCTGGACACCAAGACATTGACCACTACTCCCTGAATGCAACCATCCAACCAAAGTCTCACTCACCAAACAGTCCACCCATCAAACCTGTATCCCTCCAATTTAGAGAGAAGGATGTTGGGGGGGAGAGTATCAAAGACTATGCAGAAATCCAGACAGATGGCATCTGCTGCCATTCCCTTGTCCACTGATACTGTCACTCCATCACAGAAGACCACTAGGTTGATAAGGCAGGATTGCCCTTGGTGAAGGCATGCTGACAGTTTCAAATCACCTCCCTGTGCCTTAGCAGAACTTCTAGGAGGCTCTGTTCTCTGACCTTCCCAAACACAGAGGTGAGGCTGACAGGTTAGCAATTCCCACGGTCTCCCATTCTACCCTTTTTTAAAATGATGCAATGCTTCTCTTTTTCCGGTCACTGGGAACTTCATCTGGAGTATTAGAGCTGAGAAGACAAGGGATCATGATTTCGTGAGCTAAATAATTTTTCCCATCCTATTAATATATGAAGTTTATTCTATTAACAGGGGCAATAATGCCTTTCTCTGCAGCATGGCAGTTTGGGGTCTGGATCTCATAATGGCTGCTGGATTTGCAGCACCTCCCACCACCAGGAAATCAGAGATGTGGTGTGAAAGCTCAGCCTCTATGATTTCACTCTTGTCTGGATTTTAATCACCTGTCTGAGAACCAGTTTGAGCATATTCAGGTTATTTCAGCCCACATTTCTGCCTAGGCTGTGACATTTTTATTTTCTTATCTTCACCTTTCCTAGTTCCTTTTTATTCAATATGTAAGATCCAGTTTTCCCCCTATTGTTTGCATATTCTCATGGCTTGGAGATTTATCAGATTTATTTGCTTGAGGTTAACCAAAGGAGTCAATGAATAATTATGCTTGTAATTGCAGTTGCCCTTATAAAAGGCATGAAGAAACTGGAGAAATAGATGGCATACAGATGGTGCAACATGAATTATTTCAAACTTACATATGGTGCTGTGCAGTTAACGTCCTAGGCAAAGAATGCACCAGTCTCTTCACAATAGGTAACTTCCCTCTGAGGTTTACTTGCATGTGAGCTCAATCCTGCTGCTTAAGTTGGTTGCACTACCCATTTGAGCATGATTTCTGGTCTAAGCCACTTGTTTGTAATCCCTGGAATAAAGCTAACAGTGAATATGGTTGCTCTGTCACATGTTTAATACCTAATTCCAACAGCTCTTTGTGGTCTCTGTGAAAAGCTTCTTGCCATTCTACATTTGCTATACATGTGTTGACTTTTTGTTCATGCTTTTAGGACTGTGTGCATGGAAAAGATCTCCAAAGTGTTCTCAAACAAATACATTTATATATAATTATTAATTAATATATACACTCAGGTTTGTTTGCCTGTTTTTTTAAATAAACCTAGCCTGAGCTAAGCTGTATGCTGCATTGTGTCCTAGAGGGGTTGTGTGAATCATGACAAAATTTGTTTTGAGACATCTAAATCCATGAAGATTACTAATTTCACAATTATGGTAATTACCATTACAATGTAAAAATTAATATCTATACAGCATTAGCAGAAAAAAATGTTCATCTAACTGAGCATTTTTCCAGGCAAAGTGATGGTTGTTCCAGTGTCTGTGTTTTGATTTTGTAGATTTAAATGAAAGACAAGCAACACCTTTACCTGAGCTACTACTTAAGGTCGGGGAACCATTGCTGATCAGATGCAGAGCTGTTCACCATAATTATAAATTCAGAATACAACTGTCTTTTGAAAACAGAGAAATTGAGCAGGTAAAAAGACAGGTTGTATTTTACAACCCTGTAAAATACAGGGTTTTAAAATATTTTAAAATAGGTTGTATTGGGCACTATCAACTGATTAAATGTGAATCTCTGTTGAAAACCAGGGTCGCTACTTTGAAGGATTAGAATATCAAACAAACTTCTCAGCAATTCGCATCCAGTACATGTTTGCTTCAGCAGCAGGAAGAAATGACAGTGGACATTATACCTGTTCTTCTACTGCTCATCCGAATCAAACTGCTTTGATCACAGTTTTAGGTAATTCCAATCCCTGGTGTTAATTTTGTCTCTCAGTTGTTTTGCTTTTTTTCCTTGTGTCAGTTCTTTACTTGCAGATATGCAGTGTATGTTTATACTTCCCTTGCTAAGGAAAAGGTCTGTTTGCACTTATAGGCAGCCCAGGAGAGCCAAGAGATTAATCTGAACTGAGTCATTCTGGTACCTGAATACAATCAACCTTTTCTTTATATTGCTTTGCAAAGAATTCCCTTTAAAAGCCAGGGCTTCTAGAAGTGAAATGAAACAGCACTGTTTAGAGATGTAGCCTACATGATTGCTTCAATGGGATCTCCTAGAAACCCAGGCTGGGATTCATCTTGTATCACTGTTGGTGTCTCTCAGCCAGTGTGCCACAGAGCTACAATTTTAAAAAGGAAAGCAACATGCTGATTTAAAAGCCAGCAGTGATGAATTTAGTTGAGAGCAGCCTCAGCTGCAAGCTTTGTTTCTTATATGTAAATAATATACAAATAAGCCTAACTCTGGAAATAAGGCATAAAAAGGAAAGCTGCAGGTAGGACCACGCTGCTGGAGCAGACACTGGATGTAATTTAATGACTGGTGTGCCTGGAGTTGGAACCCGTAGCCCTGAAAACAAGGCTCTCTGAAGCAGTCACCATATATTTGACCTTAGATGTAGTTGCTCTCAGAGTTTACAATACTTAAGCTA
Source organism: Pomatostomus ruficeps (assembly GCA_013400735.1). Classification (NCBI taxonomy): domain Eukaryota; kingdom Metazoa; phylum Chordata; class Aves; order Passeriformes; family Timaliidae; genus Pomatostomus; species Pomatostomus ruficeps. The sequence goes on from VYZT01031225.1 coordinate 3,241, forward strand.
GGAATGGTGGGAAGTGAGAATACTTACCCCAGTCTCTTCAGAAATTACTTTCCCAGTGCAATATCCTCTTTTCAGCTTCTGCCTACCACTGAGAAGGAAGTTCTCTCATCATTTACAATAACTGACTACAATACCTGTGCATTTTTTATACACACGTCTTCTGAGTAAACAGGAACGTAGGGGTGAGGGTGTACTGTAGAGGTAGGGCAAGATCCTCTTTTTTGTCAGTAGTGGTGCATAGGTCAGAAATAGTGGCTTCTTGAATCTACAAACTCTCAGGCATGAGTATGGGTGACAGTCAGAGGGAATATTTGAGTCACTGTCCCTGGAAGGCTGTATTTCTGAGCATGGTATTTTTTTCACTGAGATGCACCAACCTATAAAGATTGTCTGTTCCCTCCTTAATACCCATTATGGCAACAAAACCTCTAAGGGTTCATTGTCTCTGCTGATGAAAAAATCTGTTTGTTTACTTACATGGTGAATTAAAGTGGGTGATGTCACACCAAGCTAACAGCTGTGCTTCTCTCTCCAAGCTTCTACAGGCATATCCTGTGCTTCTGATCCATCCCAGCCTTTAGCCTAATGTGTTAATGACAATCACTGAGTGTGAATTTATGCTAACAACGCAGGTTATATTTCAGTGGTGATACAGATTTCACTCAGTTGCCCATGCCTTAGGAGAGCAGTTTCTGAAGCAATCAGTGTCCCACCTTTAAACCTTTGCTGTGCATAAGTCAACACCTATAGCTTCACTGGGAATAATCATGGTGTAACTTAACCAAGAGAAAACTGATTTGGTTGGCACACATTTCATTGCCTGGGGAGCCTGGCTACCATAGCTACATGGATGGGTGACCTTTGAATCTCTAATAATGCCTTGCAGCCAGACAGCTTTGGTTTGCTCTTTGCTAATTGATACTTCACCAATTTATCCCATTTTGTGTGATTGGTCAGGTCAGGCTGGGTGGTTAGGCCACTTCAAAGCACAGTAGAGATCATGCCAACAACTGCAGCTGCAAGGCTCTTTGGTTCTGCGGGTCTCACATTCCATTTCACCTGGGTTAAATGAATTTTTAGCACTACACAATCTTAGTTAAGGAATATGTAAGTTATTTTGTAACACATTTTATTAAAAGCAACAAATAAAGAAATAGGAGAAACACTGAGACTTGTTCAGTCTCCAGAATTTCATGTCACTTCTGTGTCATTGCTAAGTGTAAACAGTTAAAAATACACTTAAGCCTCCCAAAAATTATAAACCAAGCAATAAAGTGCCATTTTCTTTCTTCTTCGATAAAGAAATTACTTTTTTTTTTTGAGTTGTTTTCCAGAGAAATGGTTTACACTGCTCCAAGGCCCTTATATGTGCTCTGGAGAAAGTCTTTACTCTTGGTTGGTTGTGTTGTTAACAGTACACGCAGAGATGTTATTCTGCCTGGAAGGATGAGGACCAAAAGATGAAGGGTCCATGTATAAAATCAAGAAGCCTTTAATATCAAAAAATAGGAGAGCAGTCATGAAAGCAATAGTTTCTTGTTTTAAAATACTGAAATGTTTGTGGGGTTTATGGGAGTTTCCAGGCAGCAAGTAGGCTAAGACAGAGATAAAACATACCGAGTAGAATATAGGGTTACAATCAGAAGAAAAACACTCAAAAGGAAAAAACAGGTCCAGCAATATTTTTATTGTGTGGTTTTTCACCATGTGGCTGATTAAACACCACCACAAGTTTTCCAGAGGTTGTACAGTTCTTGAAGATACCCAAACCAAACTGGACATTACTCTGAGCAACCTCATCTAGCTGGACCTGCTCTGGGCAGGAGTTTGACTACATATCTCTTCCAATGTACATGGTTCTGTGATCTTTACAGAGTTGATCCTAGCACCACTGGTATCTTTGAGACAGTCTCCCCCCACGTCTGTCTGCTGTTCAGTCTCTTTGGGTAGGATTCATTCCAAGTCATGAGACATCTAGCCCCAGCAATGACTTTGGTTCCTTCATCAGTCAGTGCCAAGAGACAGTATTTCCAGAAGCGATTCAGTACCACTTTGTTACCTTCTGCTGTAGGATGGGATACATCTGAATATGCCTGTTTCATTCCACTGAGTTTATCAGAGGTCCAAACAAGTAGCTTAGGTGGGTCACAGAACTTTAGACATCTCCACTAGGTCAAACAAATCCCACCCTAGCAGGGCACGTACCAACAGCATATGGTTCGTGGACCTCTTCAAAACAATTTTCCGTGTTGCTATCATCTTGCATGAAGTATGTTTAATTAAATGGAAAAATAAAGGAGCAGCTAGAAGACTCAATTGCAGAATCTTCCACTCATTTCAGGGAAGGAGAAAGAAGTACTGTCAACATCTGATTATGATGGTGCTGCTATCTGGTTTTGTTCCTGTAGAAGGAAAGCCAGGAATTGCAGCTGTTAATACCTGGAATACACACCTAAACCAAACCAAATAAACAATTACATTATGGACCCTGTGACTCTATAGGGCAGATTGAAGAGAAATGTCAGACCATTTTCTAAGTGCTCTGCTCTGAAGAAATATGCAACTTCATCAGGCTCAGACCATTTGTCTGCAACTGAACACAGTGACAATATTTCAATACTATTTTGAAGCATTACCTTCTTTTGATGAATAAGATACCTTTTGTGATGTAATATGGTGCTTGTTTTTGCTTGTGATAACCAAAATGAAAAGCATACAGATGTCAAAATATCTTCATTAAATAGTCCAGCCTTTCTAATACATCTTTTCTTTTATTTTTTCCTCCAGAAAAGGGATTTATAAATATAACTGACTCTAAAGAAGATTTTGAAATTGGTGAGGAAGACTTTTGCTTTGAAGTTAACTTTACAGCATATCCTCCAGTTACATGCAAGTGGCTATTTTCCCAAAAAACATTTCCATGTAAACAAAGTTACAGTGTGGATGGACGCAGGTATTTGAAAATTTTGCAATAATTTACTATAATGATGTTTCCTCTTTATATCTCATTTGAACAGCTTACTGTCCATGTTTTGTACTCTCTTTGTGTTTTTAAAATATGGACTGGCCACATGGTGAGACTGTGTTAACAAAAGGCACTCAAACATAGTTTTGGCTTTCAGCAACAGTTCACACAGATAACTTGTAGAACCATGTTATTCTCTGTTTATGGTAAACCCTTTGGTAAGTTATGCGTCTGGCAGCCCTTTAGTTTATGTGCATTTTGCCACTCCCTTTCTCTCCAACATAATTTCTGAGTTACAGATCTGTTGCAGTTTTCATTCTGCATCACAAGTTCTGCATGTTCCCATTTTATCATCCTGTTGTTGATGATGTTCCCAGTGTCTTTCAAACAGCTCCAACTAAGCCCAGGGCCCTGTGGTTCCCAGGCCTCTGCTGGGTCTGCTGGCCTGTGCCTGTGTCACAGAAACATGCCGTTCTGCTCGTTACCCAGGTCATGGATTCTTCCACTGCTGCAGCAAAACATGTTTTGAATCAACCTGTTGGTTATCTACCTTTTCTGTTATTTCCTACAATGGACTTCTGGCAGGAATCCTGTTTAAGGCTAATGTTTTCTCCATTCCCTAGGCTTTCTAATTTCTTGATAACATTATCTAATTTCCTTCAGGGTTTCTTTCAGAGTAGTCCCATGGCTTTGGAGGTAACAGCTCTTACTCACCTCAATGAAAGTAAAGCCAAGCTGCTCTTTTCAAGTTTTCCCACTAAAAGTGAGCATGACATAGGCAGGACCTAATGCAGCTGCTCTGATTTCTTCTCATCTTTTTAAAACTTCTGTTATCATCTGCATAAAGCTGTGTCAAAGCCTTGATTACACTTTTTGTGGTTTCTTTCCATTGGTACCTATGATTTTATCCACAAACTTGTCAAGTTATCTTTGCAATAGACAGGCCTTTTCATCTGCATCGGATGGTGTATTGGAGTCAGACCTCAGTGAAGTTCAGAGACAGCTGAGTTCAGGTTAGCAAATTGTCATCTCCTGGCAATGGCCACAGGAACTCTGTTCCTGCTGATAAAATGAGGGCTGTCAGCAAACTTTGATAGCATTGGGTGGGTGTGGGTGACTAATCTGCAATGCCTGACATGGGCTTGGCAGCACCGTGCTTTGTGACCAGACTGATTTTGGAAACGAGGTCTCAAGGGACAGCCACAAACATTTGCTCATCCTTGTCCAATAGGTACCTCCCTCCAGCTGATAACATGGAGTTGATTTGCTTTGCAGCTGATATGGACCTCTCCTCGCTGCTCATACCAGCAGGACTCAGTTTTGCTTGGATGATTGACGGTGCAAATTCAATCCAGAAAAGAATTAGGTGCCACAGACTGTGCCAACAATAATAATATTGAGAACTCTTGAAATAGTTTAGGCAGCTGTCACTAGTCAGTGAGGTGCAACTGCTGGCCTGGGATTTATGAGTCATTTCAGAGCCTTCGAAGCACAGAGGCAGCAGTTGCTGAGTGCTGATCACCACCTGCCGGATGGGGAAAGGCCAGCGTGTGTCCCTGGAGCCGTTTGTCCTGGGCTGGCTCAGCCACAGCCATGGACACAGTCGTGGCCACAGCCACCAAGCATTGCTGGGGCGTGGCCTGGCAGCTGCTTCAAACAGATAACTCAGCCATTTGTCTGACTGTGCTGTTGGATAAATAGGACTTTTTCAATGTGTATCTTGGGTAGTTGTTCTTTGCATTGATTTCTCATCGTATTTATTTTCATCCTATATATTTTATGGGGAAAATAAAACAGGGGAAAATACTTGAATTTGCAGATTACTTCATCTGACAAATATATTCTTTTGTAAAAACATCCCCCACAATTATCCAATTTCGGTCGAATACGAGCATTGGATAGACGTGTCTCACCTGAGGAAAAAGAGTAGGGGTACATATTTCATTCAGTTTGAAGTGCCCAGAAGCAGCAAGGGGTAGAGGGAGGTCAGGAGATTCTGCCTGCAAGCTGTAGCACTGCAGATTTCAATGTGTTTTTAAAGCAGAACATTTCTCAAAGCAACACAAAAAAGGTCATCACTTATCTAAACATATTTTGAGTCTCACTTTGCCTATTCTAGTTGATTTCTGTGTAATCCTGTCTCCCAGCACTTCTACTTTGTTCTTTTCATTTCCTGTTTTTATTTTTTTTTATTTCTGCCAGTTTCTTGTAAAATTATTCCTTCAGATTAAAGATCATCTTAAATTTTATTAATTCACTCTGTTCTTTTCTTTAGCTTTTCACTTCAAAATCCAGAGATCCATCTCTCCTGTCACTACACTTGCAATATATTTTCAGACATTCCTTCAGAATTTCCATTTTCTATTTACTTTTGTGGGCTCTCTGTTTCAGCACAGTGTTGATTTTCACTTCCCCCAAAGAGCTAATGAGTTTTCATACACACAATGTCCTCTGTTAAATTTATAATACTTATCTCATATCCCCTTATATTTTCACGTATCAAAGATACTGTTTTAAAGGTGTTTTTTTGATTATTTCATTAGGATATAATCCTTCCAACCTGGGATTTCAAAAGCAATTAATTTTTTTTGTTTGGTCTCTTTTTTTTCCCCCTCTTCAGTATTTATTTTGAGGCAGCTTAAAAGGATTCTGACTTTAAAAAATCTGTGGGTTCAGAAACATCATTAAGGCCATTTCAGATGAAGACATTCAGAAGTCAGTAACCATATGAAAGTGTGGCCTATGCGAAAGTGTAGTCAAAAGGCAAAATCGCCAGTGACTTCAAGGGCCATTTTCCTGGTATAGCATTTTAAGGTGATGCTTAGTTCCTTTGTATGTATCTTGCTTAATGAGAAATATCCCGATTTTAGTTCTCTAGATTGATCTCATGACTGGTTTCTCCTATTTTGCATATTGCTGATATGGGCTGTCTGGGTTGTTTTCTTTTTCTTCTCTCTTCAAACTCTCTGATGTTCCTGCTTGTCTTTATCACTAAAACAGAGTTGGGAACCTCCAACATGGTTGCCATTGAGCTGTCAGCAAAAACATCTATTCCCAAAATGTCAGCAATTAAACCTAAGAGAAATTTTCTTGGGTTCCTCTTCTACTGTTGGTGAGCTGCATTATCAGCTATTCAAAGCTGACAATTGTCCTGACAACAATAACCTAGCTGAAAGCACAGAAGTAGGATACCATCACTGTAAAATGGCATATTCCCTTCTCCCTGCCTCATCCCATGTCCCATAAACCAGTGACTCAACAGGACAGTCATGCATGAATCTATAAATCTCTGCAGCTCTCTGTTGTTAGTTTCTGCCCAGAGACTTGTTAGAGCCCCTCCTAAGCATCTCCATTGTCTCCTGTATGGTTTGGGTCTTGGTTTTCTGCCATCCACTGGTTCCAAGGCCATAGGGCTTAGAAGAAGGCTGGTCTTCCTCCTGCAGAACTACCTTGATGGTTGGTGTTTGCTCTCATTGACAATGAACTTATGATGATGATCTCATTCCTGAGTTAAAGAGAGATCTTTCCCTTTGGAGAAGTTTGTCTCTTATGCTCCTCCCTGTCATTGTTGTTTACTAAAACAATTTATCACATCAGCTAGAAACTCCCATCAAACTTGCTTGGAGAATAGAAAGTTTTATCCTTTGCTGGTCTTAGCATCTGTGCCTGGATGTGTTGCATGTCTTGTCTTCCCATGGATTGGTAACAAAATTGCACGTTGACGGCCTGCGTACACTCCAGGAACTATGAGAGAAAAATTGCATAATAAAATCAATACAGCAGAAAAAAAATCCTCTCATCAAGACAATTAGATTCTGGGATTTATATTCTCTAAGCAAAAATAATTTCCTTTCTGTTCTTCCTTAGAAGATGAAGAATTGTTTCAAACCTATGTGTGAGTCTTGACTGCATTTGAAATATTTTTCAAGTCAATATTTTGTCCTTTTCCCTTTTGTTGACTTTGCTCCACAGCATTTCATCAAAGTTCTGCAACCATCAGCACCAGTCCGGGATATACGTATTTTATGCTGAAAATGATGATACAGTTGTAACAAAAAAATTCACTCTGTATGTGAGAAGTAAGTGAGAAAACTATCGCTGTGAAGATTTGGTAAAGTCTGGGATTTTGTCACTGGTATAAATAGAGCTATTATGGGGTTTTTTCATTGGTATTCCCTATTTCATTTACATAAATTTGTTGTTAAAAATGGAGGATCACAAGGAAAAATTATGATTCTCTTCACACTACATCACACTGCTGAAATCCAGGCACTGGGTCAGAGAAAGACACCTGATGCTTCTGGGTTGTATTTATTGTATCAGTTAGGGATGAAGAACAGAAAAAGTTATTAATTTTTTTCTTCCCTTTAGTCTACCATAAACAGAATATGAGGAATCAGTTTTATACGGAGAAAACAAATGTTTCTTAAGAAAACTACAAGCCTAGGAACTCAGTAAAATACAGTAACTGTATTCTCTCTCTACAAAGCTGGAATATATGCGACTGCTGCAGAAACTACATGAGATACAGAGTGGGAGGAAACCCTTATCCCCATTGGGAGTTAGCTTTTTATAACGTATTTCTGTAATGTTTTTCCTAATGACATTTGTGAGTTAGTGTGGAGACCCTCTGGTGTATAACTTGCATGTTTGGGCTGCAGTGCCTGCCCACAATTCACACACATGCACAGTCTTGACCAGCGCTCTCAGTTATCTCTGTTCTGCCACAAGACTGCAACATCTCTCCCTTGCTCCAGGTCTGGGGGCTTTATTTGTGATATATTATTTATACAGGGGTCTTCTGTGCATATCTTGTACAAGCTGGACACTCAGGCTGGAGTGCTAGCGCAGTCCTAGGGCCAGCTGCTTAGTCCAAGTCAGAAAAGCAGAAGTCAAGACTTCTAATTTTGGCTCTGCCATTGTTTTGGTCTGGCTGTGCCTGTACGGAGAAGTGGCTGCTGTCTTTGCCTTGCCACACTGCCATCCACAAACCGAGAGAGGAGGAGGGCTGTGAGCTGCACCCAATTGTCACAGTGACATGTGGTTTTTTATTTTGAAAACACAGAAGCAGACCTTGGTCTCAGCAGATGTAGCACTGCCACGTAAGTGTATAGGGTTTTTGTCACTTGAAATGCTGACAGAAATTGTCTTACAGAATCACAGAATTGATTAGGGTGAAAAAGGTCTTTAAGATCACAGAGTCCAGCCATTAACCCAGTACCCCCAAGTACACCACTAAGCCATGTCCTTAAGCCTTCTGTTGTCTTATTGCAGAAAAGCCTGAAGTAAGGATGCAGCTGTTATTCAAGCAGATCTCCTGTGTTGCTGAAGGTTACCCTGCCTCATCCTGGGTTTGGAGGAACTGTCTTGAACTGAACACATCCAAGTAAATAACTTCCTTTTTATTCATTACAAAGACTATCTGAGCTATCCTTGTTTAAATGAAGACCAGTCTGTAACAAACTAAATGTAAAATGCTCAACTGTTTGCCCTGTTCCAGGGAAACCGGATCACCAAAATTAGGGAAAGTTTTCTTTTTTTTATATTGTCATCAACTGAAGTTTATGAAGATGTGTATCTCAGGCTCTTTACACCAAAAGAGATCCCACTGGGTTTATATCAAGAGTGAGGTGGTTAAGAAGTCCAATCTAAGTTTTTCTCTTAGCCTATGAAAGTTGTAGGGATTCAGGGAATGCATTGGTTAATATGGCCTTGACTAATTGGTTAAGCTTTGGTCAAAAGACCTGCTATGGTCTGTTACCAAAGCCACTAAAGTCAGTGAGAGTGTTTTCAGTAAAGTTAGTGAGAGTATTTCCAGTAAAGTTAGTAAGTTTCCTCTATTTATTTAGGGCAATGAGTCAGGCTCTAAAATTTCAAAAAATGCTGAAACAGTTTTGACCTGATTTGTGAACTCTGCAGTTTTTATTTTAGATATGCCAAAAAACTAATAATCCCATGGTGCAGAAGAATACTAGGTCAAATTTTCCTTTGGAAGATTGTGAATAAACTCTTAAGTATTTATTTTAGCTAGACATAAAAAAATATCTAGACAATTTTCTTATCCATACCTCTGAAAAGGCTTCCTTGCATCAATCTGTTTGTGCAGAAATGGAAGAGGAGAATAAACATCCAGCTGGTGGGTTTAAGATACTCTTTAAATCATCTTTCTGGAAAGAAAATGCTGTGACATGTCCTTTCTTAGAAACTTCCAAATGTAGAAGCTAGTGCTATGAGTAGAGCTGAATAAATTTTATTTATTTCTTATCTCCTCATTTATATATGTGGAGAGTAAATTAGGCAGTAAGTTGATGAATGATAGAAAAGCTAAAAGTCACAATTATCCATGTGGACCTCCTTTCCCTCGAGTATAAAGTTCCCTCTTTCAACATATCAGGTCTTAAATAAGTCATTAATACTGTGTCTGGGTTGATGGAGGCTCTCCATCTTGAGTAAGAGAAACTTCATTACTGAGATGACATACCTTCAGGGAAAGGAGTTGGAACTGTTACTGTGGGTTCATATTGCATTTATAGTTTCAGTCGTGGCTCATTTGGAGCTGCTCAGTGGTTTGAATGTTTGAGGCAAATATGAAACCAGTGGGAATAGATAAGTTATGGGGAGGGGGGTTGTGTCAGTTGTGAAATCGATGGAAGTTCCAGAGTTCAGGGGGTGCAAGTACCCTGCCAAGACAGTGGTGGAGAGTGGGAGTGAGCCCAGTATAGGAGGTAGTTCACTCCCTGCTGACCCTGCCATGTTTATCACCAAAAATGAGACTGGTAAGTGACCTGAAGTCTCACTCTATCGCTGACAAAACCCAAGCCCCTTCTCTTCTTCTCTTCCAACACAGACATGTTTTGAAGCTGCCCACCTTCTCCCCTGGAAAATCCCACTGGGAGCTACAAATCAAAACCAGTCTGCTTCCTTTTTCAGCTGCACAGAAGAAATCACAGAGGGGATTCAGAACTTCTTGCCAGAGAGGAGATCCCTGGGGTCATGGATTTCAAGCAGTACTTTGTATGTAAAGGAGACGGCAACAACCTTCTCAGTGGAGTGCTGTGCAAACAATTCCGCCGGTTCAGCCTGTGAAAAGAGTTTCATTAACCTGTCAGGTACCACAGCCAGTGTTTTAGCACAGGTTTTCACAATTAAAGCTGGCATGGTAGAACCTCCAATACTTCTAATCTGGCTAAATGGCTGACCATGCAATGGCATTGTAGGTAAAACACAAGCTCTGTATATACATGGTATCAGATGTGGTGGGTGGATGGGAGACAATTCTCTTTTCTCTAGGCCCAAAGCAGAGGCCCCCCTCACTAAAATAAGCAGAAATGTAAATAAATAGGAAAGGAAGGATGGAGCCACGGCAATGTTGGGGGCTGATTTTTTATTTTACCTTAGTCATCCCTACATGAAATCTGGAAGCACCATCTTTGGGAAGGGCTAAAGGCACTTTGCTAGCTGGTGGCATGTGCTGTCCCTTGATACTTTCCTTTAGGTCCCTGTGGGGCTGCCAGCAATGTCCATGGTAGCTCTCCTCACCCCATGGAGGTCATTGCACACCCGAGCAAGATCATGGCTGAGCCAACAGATCCGCTGAAGGGTCAATCCCTGTCTGGAAAGCAGAAGTACTGGGAAAGAGACCTTCTTAGACTGCTGTAGGCAGGTGACAGAAGGTTAAGTCCTGGCTAGGAAGTTTCTCTTCTTGTCGAGGGTATGACAGTTTATTTCCTTGTTGAACTAGAAAGTCCTTATGATTATTTGCCCTTTGTATTTGTAACACCCTACGTATTCCATAGAGAAAAATATTTCTGTTAGAGGGAACATGCTGTGGCACCTAGGAACTGTTTTGAAATACCCAGATATTTGCAGTACAGGGATTTCCTTTGTCACGGATGAACAAACAGTTTGGTGCTTTTGACTACAGCTGACAGAAGCTGTGATCACCATCAGAGTTTGGGCATTCATGTTGAAATTACAATAGAAAGTAATCATAATACTTTGTGATTTAGAAACAACCAAAGTATAAGGGTAGATCTCATGTTTGCACACTCATCTACCAACCAACACCTTATTCCTGTTTATGCTCGCAAAGTTCAATCCAAGGATCATACCAACACCTCTACACACTTAGCTTTATTAATGGGTGTTGTTTTTGTTTTTTTTTTCTTTTTCTCTTTTTAAATGAAAACAGCTGTCAGAATTACCCGGAACTTGATGTCTCTGCCCATCTTGCTTTGCATATGGCTGCATCTTTCTCCCACGCAGAGGAGGCTGGGGTGTGAGAGGGCTGCTAACTGCCAGAACTGACTGTGGGCTCTCCTTGCAATTTCAGCTGTACACACAAACTCTGTTTCAGTTTGTAGTAATATGTGTCTCTTAAAGTTGCAGGAGCTGTTTCTTCCCCCCTGGACAATGCTGCATCCTATGTCTCTGTTGGATTTTTTCTCCTATTGATCACTTTTGTGTTTGTATTCATTTTTCTTAAATACAAAAAGGTAAAAGCAAACATAAATACCTGACCATTCTTATTTTGTTCCTATCAGGCTGCTTTTTCTCTAAGACTTATTTCATTGTGGTTTTTTTTTCTTCCAAAGCAATTTAAATATGAAAGCCAGTGGCAAATGATACAGATGATAGGGCCATCAGATAACGAATACATCTACATCGACTTCAGAGAATTCGAATATGATATAAAATGGGAATTTCCCAGGGAAAATCTGGAATTTGGTGAGCGATCCATAAGGTAAACCCCAATACTGGAGCAGTAGTCTGTCCTGTACCAGCAGCAAATAATATTGGCATTTTCTGTCTTGTAGGACAGGTCCTTGGTTCTGGGGCCTTTGGGAAAGTGGTGAATGCAACAGCTTATGGAATTAACAATGCAGGAGATTCAGTGCAGGTTGCAGTCAAAATGCTGAAAGGTATGATAAACTCTGGTGCCTTCCAGAAGCAGTGACATGTCCTAGTAGCTCCAAAGCAGCAGAGGCATCGGAAATCCCCCTTACATACAAACTTCAAGCAGTTATACCTCACAAATGCTTGGCTTCAAAATCCTTTCAAAGTGCTTTCTAAACCCTGTTTCAGTTTGGAAAGGTATTGCTGGAGTGCCTTCATCCCACAGCACACTGCGTTTTGTCCTACACCCTATAGAAGGTCTGTGTTGTGTGGGGAAGCAAGGAGTCTCTAAAGAGGAGAAGTGCAAATCCTCAGTGCAGATTAGCCTACTGGTTGTATTGGTGACTGATCTTTGGTGTAGGGTCCCTTCTTATTGTAGTGCTGTCTAGCTGTGGCATGCCATTTGCCTGCTTTGTCTGAGCTAGCTTATTTCCAAAACTTCCGGCACAATTCCCTGTAGTCTTTCTTCTTGATGATGACACAAAACAATTTCTTTCCATCACTCCTTATGAATAAGGCTACTAAACCTCAAATACTCCTTTCTGCTATGGTCTGGCCTCTCTCCAAGCTGCCTTGACTCCTCATAAAACAGTGTCCAGGAGCAAGCCTCCCTGGCAGCAAGCAGAGGAGGGCTGCCTCACTGTGTCCCAACTAACCACAACCCTGTTCACAGAATGTTGGAGTAGTTTGTCTTGGAAAAGATCTCTAGTATCACTGAGTCCAACTGCTAACCACCACGTCCCTCAGTGACACATCTACATGTCTTTTAAATACATTCAGGAGTGGTGACTCAACCACTTCCCTGGGCAGCCTGTTCCAGTGTCTGACAACCACTTCGGTGAAGAAATTTTCCTGAACAGCCAATCAAATCGTCCCCTGGCATAAACTGAAGTTGTTTCTTCTCATCCTTTAACTTGTTACTTGGGAAAAAGAGACCAATATCCACCTCGCCCACCTTTTGATACATACTGGAATGAGCTTCACACTGACACCATCACCCTGCCCACCCATGTGCCCACACAGCCCCTTCCTGCCAGCACTGCCGTTCAGATTTTCATCCCTCATTTGCACATGTGCATCAGTTTTATGCTTCATTGGTCCATTCCTTTGTGGTTGTCTTTGTGGAAGCTCAGCTTGATCATTTTGGTTCACATACCCAATTCACTGAAACCATGAGCACCAAATGCTTGCTGAAAAACAAGGTTAAAGCTGTCACTGAAACACGGGGTGGCCTTCTCAGCTATTGGATTGCAACTAGTTGTATGCCATATGGCTGCCATTTTTTTCTCATAACATTTCTCTGCAACAAGGTTGACTGCCTTTTTTTCTGTGCTTAGGAACACTTTAATATATTGCTGTCATTCCTTGCCAACCCAAGAAAGACAAATGTTGACATTTAATTACTGCTTTCCCAAGCTTTCAAATTATCCACACTTACACACAAATTTAGTTTCCACCTTTGACTACATCTTTTTATACTTTGGAAAGATTTTTTTAGGATGTTCCCAAATATACTGTCAGTCCAGTGAATCCGAAATGAAGATTTGCATGTGACAAAGCATCACAACCATTTAAATTTTCATTTCTTTGCTGGAGATTTCCCAATCTGTGTTATTACTTTTACAGAAAAACCTGATGCTTCAGAAAAAGACGCTTTAATGTCTGAGTTGAAAATGATGACTCACATTGGAAGCCATGAAAATATTGTGAACCTGCTAGGAGCTTGTACTGTGTCAGGTAACTTGAAATTGTTGAAAGGTACCAATTAAAACCTGCAGAATAATGAAGACTAGTTCTGCTGTTCTGTGCTGGCCCAAAATAAGATGAACTGAAAACAAATTTAAGGCCATGCATGTGTACAGAAAGGGTCCTTACTGATTGCACTGGCAGGAAGTGATACAACAGTCCTTCTTTAGAAGAGGATTTCCTGTTACGGTGGTGAGGGCACTGGTATGAGCCAGTTTATTAAGTGAAAAGGAAAAACTTATCTGGTGTCAGGAGCTTTTGGATACACATGATTATGTTCACATAGGAAATTATAATTTTATTTTTTTATTCATGTGGCTCACCAAACAGTGAAGTTGTAGAATGAATGCATAAAAATACCTAAAATTTAGACAGGAAACAAAAGAAACTGAAAAATAACAGGGGCAGGAGGGACACATAAAAAAAAGAAATGAGAAAAGTAAATAATGGAAAGAGGGACAACATTTTAAAGGACCAAATGTAAAAACAAAGCCAAAGATTGAAAAAATAAGCAAAGGCAGACTAAGATGAAAGTAGCAAGATGCTATCACAAATTAATTATTGTGTGACTCATGTTATCATTGAGGTAACTTACACAGCTATTCTTTTCCCAAGAACTCGTTCCAATGGTGAACAAGAATGGGTGAGGTGAGGCTAAAGAATAGATCAGCTTGGGGAAATGGCAGGGTTTTACCCACTGTAGGTCCATATCATGAACTGAATGATAAGACACTGAATAACTTGACAGATTTTCCATCATGGTTATTTATTTATCAGAAAGATCAAGGAGAACAGTTAACTTCTGTTTCCTCCTTGTTTCACCAGCGGCAATACTGTCACGCAAAGACATGAGGGGTAAGAGGAAAACAGAGAAATAGATTGTTCTTAGTGGCTTTAGCTGATTTGAAGCTATACAGACTGCCACTGCCTTCAGGAACAGTGGGCAGGATGTGATGGCGTAGGCAGTAGAGCTGCAGGGAAGACCTGCTTAGTCTGGCAGGGTAGGGCAGGAACGCTTCCAGCCTTATCCAAATCCCATTTTCAGGAGTATTTACATGGTTCTCTAGACTTCTCCATCCACCCTCTGAGAGACTTTACATTTTTTTCCAGAGTGCCCTACCTTGCTTGACAGTGGCCTTCTGACAGAAATGTCTGCAAATTCATAGTCTTTCTGGGCCAGATGTGATGGTGCCACTGTGAGGTTTTGCAGGGTGATATGTGACCACTCTGAGCTCCCACTGGCTGGTTCTGGCTTTTATCCAAGCCTGCCTGGGTCAGGAATTAGATGTATTTTTCTTTTCTTGAGAAAGTGGCCTGACCAGTGCTCTACTCAGACACCTCCGCTTGCAAGGTGTATCCCTCATATAGGTCCTCTCAGCAAGTACCCTTGGGTTTCAGGTGGTCTTCTTGGGGAAAAAAAGGGTATTTCCAGAGCATGAAAGTAGCACAGATAAATGGAAGGATGTACATCAAATTTACACCATCTAGATAACTAGCAAAACCAGGTTTTGCTTGGACCCTGCACGGTTTAGAAAATACGTTGCATCTTTATAGCCTGCACTGTCCTTCCCATTGCCATTGGAATGGGGAAGGATTTTTGTGCTCCTGTAGGAATTTTCAATACAGTTTGAGAGATGCATCACAAGGAAGAAGCTACACAGACTTTCCAAGAGACATGACAGTCAGTAAACAAATTCTCATTACCTACCCATCAGTACATCTTATCTACCTGGGAATGGAAGATGTTTGGGATGTTTTAATACAGATTAATCCTGAGAGAAAATGAAGCAGCATTAGGGCTTTAATGGGGAGGGTGCTATAAATAGCAGCAGGCATTTACATTTCCAACTATTTCAGGACCAATCTACTTGATATTTGAATACTGTTGCTATGGTGACCTTCTGAACTACTTAAGGAGCAAGAGAGAAAAGTTTCACTGGACACTGACAGATATTTTTAAACAGCAAAACTTCAGCTTTTACCACAACATCCATCAGGACCAAAATTCTAGGTAAAACATTTAGTAACAATTTGGTACTTTTAAAAACTGCTGTTGTTTTTTAAGTTGCATTCTCATCTGTGCTGTACACTGGTGAAATTATTGAGTTCTTGAGAATGTGCCGTCACATACTTTAATAAGCAATGCCTTGGAAGGAACTGAGATTTGATTCTCCTTATGGAGACTCAAACAATCAAAGACAAACAATCTCTAGTTTCACTTTCCAGTTTTAAGAAGACTCATGTCTGTGTCCAGATTTTTAGTAATAATAACTGATCATATTTTTCACTGCAAAAGAGTTTATGTGTAGATTTTGTGCTACACTGTGTGAAACCTTTGAAAATATGTTGACCACTCCAGGATGGGGACTCACCTGAAATACAGTGTGAACACAACTCTAAGCAGAGAAGATGAATTTGAAACCATGCAAAGAAGTCAAAACATAAATGTGACACTGGGATCAAATGGGATTATGCTGTTTTCTGAGGAAGGTAAGAGATTAATTGATTATATCTTCAGTAATGCTGTTATTATTGTATTTATTTTATTATTGGTATGACTACAATTGATTCCGTGGCAAAAGAGGCCTCTTTCTATTATATGTTTCTCTTCAGGCCTCGCAAGAATTTTGCTAGAGGAGGATTCAACAACACTTAAGATCAGAGGCTTATGTTTCTGCTCATTATATCCATAGTATTTGAATATGAAAATACTCTATTTTGTGTCTGAGTGAAGGAGTAAAAAGATGGATGCTCTTTGTGGTGTTGGTAGGAGCATGTGAAAATCCTTACAAGAGTCAGTGGAATTAATCACAGAGTGAGGAAGTCAATGGAAAACTCATACTTTTGATTATTTTTTACAGATAAAATTAAGGATGCAAGCACACAGGAGGATGAAGAAGAGGATTTTAATGTGCTCACTTTCGAAGACCTTCTGTGTTTCTCTTACCAAGTTGCCAAAGGAATGGAATTTCTTGAGTCCAAATCGGTATGGTGAAGGGTAGCAAATTTTTCAGATAGAAAAGATGCTAAAAATAGGTCAGTTTATAAAAGGCAGGTTGAAGAACAGAGCCACTCAGTGGCAAGCTTGAACTATACCTCCTTTCCCGGCTTAACAGCTAAGACTGGGTTGCAGTTTTAGGCAGCAGCCTGAGTAAGAAACAACTTCATGGCACATTTGTGCCTGCTTTGGCTCTGTCTCCTTGCCACCAGCAACCAGGGAGTGTCCAGCTTGGCCATTCACCAAAATATTTAAGTGGAAGGAGGTGCCAACACAGAGAGCAGGGAGTTGTCCCCCTCTGATACCAAGTGCTGCAGAGTGTTAACTCTTCCTTTCCTTCTAAGTGTATTCACAGAGACCTCGCTGCCCGGAACATACTGGTGACCCATGGAAAAGTGGTGAAAATATGTGACTTTGGCCTTGCCAGAGATGTAATGAATGACTCCAACTACATTGTTAGGGGTAATGTAAGTTCATGAGTGCTCTCTGGTTTTCATATCATTGTGAGAATTATAAGGAACTAAGAAAGAAAAGGTTTAAATTTTTAAATTCCTTGTTAGCTTTGCGCATATCTGTACAGGCAATGCAGAAATCTCATATTTTCCTGCCCTTGGCAAATGCAAATTCTCAGCTTATAAATAAACTAATCAAATGGGTAATGTAAATGAGATGGTACCCATGATCTTTGTAAAGCACACTGAAATTCATTGATGGAAGCACTGGGAGTTGTTTACTGTTGTGGGCAATAACAGTGTAGGACAACAGCATATGTGTGGGGGTGTGCCAGGTCCTCTGGCTGTATGAAGAACTACAGTGTGGATGTCTCCATCTGGGCCACTCTACAATGGAAGTCAGAGGAAGGAGGGTGGCTCTTCCAGGACTGAGCTCATCTCTTCCTTAAATAGTCCTCTAACATGGATGAAGTGAATGAGCTCTTCAGAAGTGTCTATTTCTGTGACGGGAATGTCCAGGGACTACCGAGAGAGACACAGCCTTTCACACAGCAGACATGAATCGGTCACGCTGGCAGTGAGAACCACAGTGAGTCACCTGGAAAGGCTGTGTCACAGCGTGACCTGGCCTCCTTTCCCCTGCCTGCACAGGCTCGGCTGCCGGTCAAATGGATGGCTCCTGAGAGCTTGTTTGAGAGGACGTACACGATGAAGAGCGACGTCTGGTCATACGGAATACTGCTGTGGGAGATATTCTCTTTGGGTGAGTTTTGAAATGGAACAAAAGAGCAGAATTTGGTTTTGGCAGCTTCCCAATTAACGTATCTTCTCCAATAATTTCCACAGGTGTAAATCCTTACCCTGGTATTCAGGTTGACACAAATTTCTACAAATTAGTACAAAGTGGATTTAAAATGGACCAACCGTATTATGCTACAAAAGATGTGTAAGTATATTTCGAAGTGACGCACAGCATTAGAATTTATACTTACTAGGTCACTGTTTGAATGACCTTTTATTTATTGTACACTCTATCTTACCCAAAATAAGCTGCAAAGTGTGAGATCTTCCTCTATAGCTAACAAAGGCTGCCTGCTCCTGCAGGTTTTGTTCTAAAGTATAAGTGATTAACACTAAAGGTTATATGCATATGACAGGACTAATTTATTATATTTATTTAAGTGTACCTTCTTTCCCCAGAGAACTTCTTATTCTCAGACCACAGATTTTTTTTTCTCCTTTTTCTTTTCCTTTTGCTTTTTCTCTTTTTTTTGCTTTCCTTCTAGTTTTTTCCCCCAAAAGTTATGTTTTTCCACATTGACTCAATTTTTGGTGGGTCTTTTCCTAAACTTTTTTTTTTAATTGAGCTTTACCAGGTTTGTTTCAGTTCCAGGTGGCTAAGGATCCTCTTAGATAAAAACCCTGCTAAGGAAGAGTTGGGAGGAAGCTAATGCTGTGCTCTCAGCACATTATTTTCAGCCTGTGCCCCCATGGCTGGGTGGACTCTGCCTAGAGGTGGGCCCCAGGGAACAAGAGAAGAGAAGGTGAAGGAGAACTATGAGATCTGGAACATGGAGGAAAGGGAAGGACTTTGGGTTGGCTGAGCTCTTCTGGCAGGCATTTCACAGATGGTCTAGGGACACAGTGCCTTGCTATGACACTACACTGCTCTTGTCCTCTCCACTTAAAGACTGTAATGGCATTAAAGGTACAGGTGAATCTGACAGATTGACCCATGAAAGATTGCTGTGGGAGTTTAAATATGAAGGAACTTATTGTCACAGTAACTTTGAAAGGAACTTTAGCAGTCAGGTGCTGCACTGGTGCCTGATGAAGCTGCAATATCTCTAAGATGGTGTTTGAATTTCAGAAAGATTTTTGTGATGTCAAGTTACATAAAAAGACTTGCTGTGAAAAGTGTACTTAAGACCACATAGTCCACAAGGAGCAGGCTTAGCCCCAAAGACAGACAGGAATTGTCTTCCTAACATTTTCTGTGTGGAAGCTGAAAAACAATCATCATGTCATTATGTGGCAGCCAAGGTGAAATCCTGGCCCTGATACTACAAGGAGAATTTTACTAGGGACTCTGATAATGCCACCATAAAGACCATTTCACCCTTTATCCTTATCTTCCTGCTTCTTTTCCTCTGATGTAACACCATAATTCTGGCCTCTTTCTATAAAATCATTCTGATCCCCATGATTCCCATTCAAGTCCTGTAACTCCATGTAGTCACTTACAGAGAGTCCAAGAGCTAACATATTTTCTGTGTCATGTCTTTTCTTCTGCAGCTACTGCATGATGCAGTCCTGTTGGGCTCTTGATTCCAGGAAAAGACCCTCTTTTTCTTACCTGGTTTCCTCTCTGGCCTGTCAGCTGGCAGAGGCAGAAGGAGCAGTAAGTAAACGCAACAGGATGAACACATGAACAAGGTTTGGGTTTGGGTTTTTGTGGGGTTTATGTGTAGCTCCGCAGATGACGATGAGCTGAGGAATAGTCTCCTGCTTTCTATTGAAGTACACACCTGTATTATGGATGCATTGCCCATGGATCCATGTGAGAGCTTGGGGCATATTTTTCTGTCAGAAAGAATCCTGACCTTACTGCTGAGGATTTTCTTCCTCCCACTGCCTGCACTGGGACTCTGGAAAGCTAAAGTCTCTCAGCCTGCGCTATAGGAATGGGTTTTCCTTGTGCAGCAGCCAGTGCAGTCAGCTTTGGTGATGCTGATAGCTGCCATGGGAGGGGAGCTGAGCCTGGGCCAGGGGTCTCATGAGGGATCACCATGCCATGTCCTCACAGAGAGAATTCTGTATGTCATTCCCAAAGGTCAAAATAATAAAGATGATCTGAGGAAGTTCTGTTCCATCCATACCAGATATTTATCTCTTCTTCAGGGAGGATAAACAATTCCTTTCCAAACTACCAATTCCTGTCTGGGAATCCACTCTGGACTAAACATGCTGTTTCCTAGTGCAGTGCCCTTGAGAACTTTTTGGTATGTGAGGAACTATGAATGACTCTTGCCTTTGCATCATTGTGCCTCTCTGAAGGGTGTTGGCCTGGCAGAAGTTGTGAATTGTAGAGGCAAACTAATAAGCAGCTTCATAGCACTGTACCTGGGCTTAAAAACCTTCCTTTACCGTCCAGTGACATTCCTCAACCCTGCTCTTTTCAACATAAGGATAAGGAGGTGATTTGTACCTAACAAGTGCTTGCTTCATGAGGAGAAGAGTAGTTTTCCAAGTAATAACAGAAAACATCTTTTATTTCCTCTTCCCAATTCTAGGTTTACCATAATATGAAGAAAAATGTTGCTACACACTATTCCTGCGTAAAAACCAAACCACGTGTAAGCAGGGATGAGGAATCTTTGCTGTCCCCAGTTGTGCTCCAGCATGAAGACCCTCAGGTTGAAAAATAATCTGGGTTGTGGATTTGGTCTCAGTATTGTCATAAACTGTGTGTAGGATAAGTGTTTATATCAGCTCTAAGAAAAGAAATTGTTACCAACTGCTGCACTGTTTGCGTTTCTTCTGGGCCAGTCCATATTTACGTGACTTTGAGAAGAAGGTGTAATTCATTTGTTTGAATTCAGCAAACACATCTATAGCAAAACAGGGGTTTTTTGCTGCCTCTCTACAACTGAATATCTCTTTTCCTGGTGTTGGGTAAATAGTGCCTAATCAACATATTGAATTCATACTGTTCTTGCCACATTGCAAGCAAACATGAGAAAAACCATATTTTTTTGATCAATGTTTGCAAGCATCAACTATGTATCTAAAGAGAGCTGTTGTGATTTCCAGAAGTGCTATTCAAATCTTCATCTCCAGATGCCAGTGAGTGCTGGAAAAAAACCCCATTTGAGTCGCCAGTTTTAGATGTTCAAATTTTAAAGTTCCATCAGTCTTGTTTTACAAAGAGCTCTTAATTCGATTGTGTGTGTCTGTCTTACCCTGGATATCTTGATGGCTGTGAAGTAGCTGACAGGTGTCCAGTTCAGGTGAGTTCATTTTATCAAGATTTAGGTACTTGTGTGGCCTCTACTCTGCCAGGCTACATTCTGCAACTGCTGATGAGAGATAGGCTCTCACAGTGAGTGATTCCTTTCTCCCTAAAATAAGCAGCTAAACTATCCAGGAGGAGTGATATTTGCAGAAAACCTTCTACCTCTCTGGTCTGGAAAATCCAGGTGCCAGTCTCCAACTGGAAGTCTCACTTCAGCTGAGTTACAGCTAATTCCATTCATGGGGCTTTGTGTGTTTTAACAACAAATAAAAAATGTTTAATTTTGAAAAATTATCTTCTGTAGCAATTTAGGAGTGTACTATCATCACTTAAGTCCAAATCCCCAGAATTCAGCCTGGGTGTATGAACTCTGCTGCACTAATACAAAGGTATGTCTTTCTAACTTTCTCATGGACTCCCAGGACAATACCCAGAGGTGTGATGTGTTTTCAGTATAGTTAAAAAGACAGTTATTTTCAATATGAGACTCAGGAATTTCTAAATGCAACTTTCATCATGGCTAATAGTATACATTTTTCTACATCACAGTGGATCAAGATGAGAATATACTGGTTAATAGTTGTTTTTTTTCTCTTTTACATTTTACAAGGTGTTAACTTCAGTTAGGATTTTTCAGGAGCATGTGTTATAAATTAATCCCTGTTTGGATAAAATATGCTGTCACAGAAATTGAGCTCCTCTTTACTAACACTGTCTGAAAATAATGTTGTAATACAGTGATTATTATTTGTATATTTTTGTTAATGTTGTTAATAATTACCAATGAATAATCGATTTTTTAATCATGTACAAACATGATTAAAAGAACAATTTGGAGACATTTAGATAGAAATAAATTTTAACATTGCATTCACTGGAAAAGGTACATTATTTTTAACATAACCATAACAGTTTGAAAGTGCAGTGGCTGGACAGTGGGAGTTGAGTGTTTTGTGCAGACAGGAGTTTTCAGCCTCCAGAATTAGAGAAACCTAATGCTGAACTGGTCACTTCCAAGCCTGGCTGGCCCTAGAAACTAAGCAGATGTGAACTTGGCTCAAAGAGGAGCAGATGGGAATCCCATGTACCTAAAAACATGCCAGGGAGTTGTGTCACATGTTTTTCCACAAGACTTAAAAAGAACTGGACATAGATCATCTGGTCCCATCATCACTACTGAGCTGAGACTTGGCAATATAAAGGCAAATAGAGAACCTTGGAGCAAGTACTTCTCATGATTCACACATGAAAAGCAGCTCAGGCAACACAACACTGTGAGGAATTCCAGTCAGGAGGAAAAGCCTCCTATAAGGGCTGAACATATGGGGAATTGTGCATCTGCTTCTCCACACAGAAGACAGGGACCGAGCAAAGCTACAGGAGGTATTAAGCAAAAAACAATTTTAGGACATTTCCTTTCAAGGATGCTTCCAACATAACTTAGTAAAGTGGTGGTCCACTCCTGAGGCTTGTGCAGAGCCACAGACAGTGCTGTTTAGGGAGCAAGTTCATGATTCTTGAAGGGAAATGTCCACATTTCTCTCATTAGGATCCCGACCCTTAATCTGTGCCTCCAAAAGCACGTTGTCAGTAGAAAAGTGAGTAATTCCTCCTGTACTGAATGGACAGAGTTAAGCTTGTTTGAAGACCTCCAGCAAAGATGCCTTTAGTCTAAGGAAGATACCTTAAGTTAGGCGCAGACTGACAAAGATTCAGTAATCATTAATCTAAGAAGAGGAATAGAAGGGATTGAGGTCACTTAAAAACGTTGAAGGGCAAAGGACACTGAGCTCTCTGTAGCAGTAACAGAAATAAGAAGAAAGACAATTTGACACAACCCAAAATGAAAGACAGGATGGCCCTGGGGAATCTGCCCAAATTTTCTTTCCCCTCTACCTACAAGACCACACCTGGGAGCCGGCAGCTCTGTCCCGAGGAGTTCTCCCCGCGGGATGCCCAGGCACACGGGGCCCCGTTCCGCTTCCGCAGCCGGCACTAGATGGAGCTCCGCGACCGCGGCTGTCAGGGCCGAGGGGCGCTGGACAGGAGACAAGGAGCAGGGCTGGCGCTCAGCAGAGGGACTTGGGCCACTCAGCTGCTGTGTCTGGACCAGAGCTACAGGAGAGGAGGGCTGGAGATGCGGGTGTCGGTCAAAAGGACTCCACAGCCAAAACCTCGAAGCCCTGGCCAGAGCAAACCACTCAGCCCTAACCCTCAGAGCATTTTCCCAAACAACCATGTCCGCATGTCACAGGCAGCAGCGACTGAAAAAGTAAGGGACTCTTCTCTGTCCCCATCAAGAGAAACTGGAAGTGTTTCTCCAACACATCATGCTTTTGGGTTTGGGATACCAGGGATGAGCTCTGTGGGGTCTCTCTGAGAGAAGCTGCAATTAACCATGTACAAAACCAGAAGAGCAGAAGTGACCTTGTCATGCATGCTAGCAGTGGCTTTCAGTCCACATGTTCATGGACAGAACTGTGAAAGGTGATGGAGAAACCCAAGATCATAGTTGCTCCAGAGCTATTTGCAGATAGGCTGTTTTTTAAGAGGCAAAACTTCTGCTAGAAATTATTTCAGGGGCAAAAAATCAAAGCAGACTGAAGATGAGTGGATTAGAGCATTCCCCATGGAGGTGAATACACCAAATTTTAGCACCCTTCTCCCAGAGACTGAATTAGATCTAGTGCTCAGTGGCTCAGGGTTTCCCACTCTGAGGCCTGCTCTCCCTGATCAATGGTTAATTAATTAGACCATGAAAAGGAAACCAGGTCTCAAAAAAGGCACAGAAAGACCCACCCAGATCTGTGGTTGAGGCCTCAAATGGCTTCAGAAAGAGCTGGAACCAGACCCCAGCTCCTTTTTACCCTTTGTGGGTATCCCAGAAGTATGGAATGGCCCAGAAGGAGTCCTTCCAGGCAGAAGAACTGAGAACTGGGCTGGATTCATCCTTCTTGAAATGCTTTGTAATGATGAGATAAATAGTGCAGCTGCTGGGGTCAGAGATCCTGCCTGACAGATTAAAATTTAGGTGTTTAAGGCTGTGCTGGAAAACTGATAGAGTAACGCTCCCAGAAGTGTGGGTGCCCTGGGGCACAATCTGGTTCAGATCTCAGCTGAGAAGGAATTCTGAAGGCCTGTTTCTGGAGAGAGGTGGAAAAGTGGTGATGCTCCTGTGGTTACCTCCACAGAGGCACTTAAAGACTGGGGTGGGATCCAGTTCATTTAAACACTGCTTAGTTGGGATGAAAACATACAGGAGATCCTGACAGTGACCACCTCTTGCTGCCATGTACTACCTACACCTATTAATGACGCTTTGCATCACAGATAAGCTTTGACACTTAGTTTTGGCTGCCCAGAGAAGCCTCTTTCCAGCCGCACTAGGGTTCCTCTGCCTTCATGCCATATGGCATGTGTACATCAACATCTTCCAGCTGAAGAAAACCCAGAAGCTACTTCTAATGACAGCCCTCCAGCCCCATCTTCAGAGGAGGGTTGGAGGCTTCAGATCCTAAAAAGAAAGAGATTCCTAGCTCTAGTTTCCAGCATATTTCTCTTGGAGAAGTGACTACGTGATGTATACTGGGTTCTCCTTTGGAAAAGCCCCCTGTGTGTAGGGTTGCCCTGGATGAGGAGGGGCTGTGAAGATAAACGGAGGCAGGGCTGGCCTGCTCCCTGGGAGCTGAGTCACGGAGGAGAGCCTGGGGGAAGGGAGTGCAAGCCACAGCTGGGAAGCTGGCTCTGGGTTTGCCTGGCCCTACTTTCTACTCCTCTTGGGGCTTCTTTTCAGACCAGAAAGGGGTGAGACCCCTTTTCTCTCTCAGAAAAGAGAATAAAATAGCTGGGAGCAAATGTGAGATGGTGGAGACCAGTCAGGTACCAATTTCTCCTTGGAACCAGAAGAACTAAGGTTTTGGGTTGGAGGGTACAGGTTTGTCTGTGGAGAAAGATGAGTCTTCTTCTGCCTTCCTACAGCCTCATCATAAAGAAAGGTCCCATGTGGGAGCCTTGGCCTGCTTCCTGCCAGGCCAAAGAAGTGCTTGGCACTTGCCTGCTTTGGACTTCTACATTTTCTAGCATGAAATATCATCCACAAAGCACCCAGGCAGCGCAGGGATGTGTGCTATTATGGTCTTGCAAACAACAAACCATCTATGTGGGTCAGCAACACACTGTGTCTCTGCCCACTGAAGGGTTTTGTAGGATTGGGCTTGCCGTGAAACACAAGGCTGAGGGACACAGTGGTATGGGGCAACCACCTTATAGCATCTCACCATGGAAGGGCCTGGATCAGAGGGAATCGGGAAAAATGGGCAAGACCAGTTTGTGTTGTGGAGATGGGAACAACAAACCCAAGGGACATGCATCACCTTCCTGCTAAGGTTTCAATGCTGGAAGATGCAGGAAATTATTCAGTGAGGAAAGCAGTGAGGAAAGCATCAACCTTCATATTGCCCTTGGGAGGGGGAGATAGCACGGGGACACACTGGTGGCAAATGTGTGCAAACCATTTTACAGCTCGAATTCGGTGTTTTACTTGGCATGGGAGTCGACACTCCTGTTAGTGACTCAGTCGCACCAGTTGGGCCAGGGCTTGCGGTTTCCCGCGGAGCGAGATGGCTCTGGGAGAGGACTGGGAGACCAGGGAGCAGCCTCTGCCTCGGTGTTCCGGGCCGGCCATGCCTCGCCTTAGAGCCGAGAGCGTGAGAATGGGGAGCGCCGCGCTCCCTCTGCATCCCGTGCCGGGCACTCCAGTGGTCGGGGGAAGATAACAGCGGCCCTGCGTGCTGCGGGGAGCGTCCGTGGGTGGGGGGAGGGGGGGTGTTCTTGTGGGGCAGGGGTGATAACAACCGAGCCCTGGGCTTCCTTCCCCTGAGAGGGACCGTCCTTCCCCCCCACACACCGCGCCGTCTGGGCCATCCTGCGGGTGCGCGCTGCCGGGTGACTCACGGCTCCCGTGACCGGATCAGGCCCGGCCGTCCCATGCGGGACATGCCAGCAGGGGCCGGCACAAACGCTCTGCAGGCAGCCAGGACGCCCTGGTGCGGCGTTCTTTCTCTGTGACATTTTAAATAGATAATAAAGTAAGGTAAAGTCAAGTAAAGAAAAGTAATAAACTAAACTAAAATAAAATCCAACCAAGGCTATTCCCTTGGCCAGCAGATGTGTGCCAGCTACTGGACCTGAGAGGCTGGGGACACCCTCACCAACCTCTGGCTGCAGAAGCCTCGAGTGTATCATACGACTTTTTTTTCCTTCTTCTCTGTTTACGTTCCTGTTTCCTGCGGGGGAACAGGGCCATGTGAACTCAGGCCTGGCAGCACCTGTGCAAAGAGGCAGGGCCGGCCGGGGCCGCAGGGCCGGCCGTGGCCGTGCTGGTGCGGGGCGGCAGTGTCCCGACCAGGCACAAGGTGCCACCTTCCCTCCCCGTCTGCTTTCTTCCCAGCAACGCGAATCCGCTCGGGAGCGAGCGTTCAGCATCTAACCCCCTCCTAGAGGCATGTGCTTAAACAAGACGAGTATCAACCCCACGATAAAAGTATTGGGTTATTCTGCAAGGTAATCTACATCAAAGCCTCGGGGCTGCCGGCTTGAAAAGATCCAAGATGTTTTCTGAGTCCTTATCATGTCTGTGCTTAGGGGGAGTCATAAATTCCACAGGTCGGACTAACTAACACACGATTCCTCCTTCCCTTCTCTCTCCATGGCCGCCAAAGGGTTTTCAAGCGGGCTTTTTTTTTTTTTCTTTACCTTGCAAACAACGCACCCGGTTCCGTGTCGTTAAGGTGGAGGGAGACGGGAAGATCACACACACACACCCCTCGAGATTCTCCTAAATCACAGCAAAATAAATTATTTAAACCGCTAAACTAGTAGAAAGAATGACAGTGAATCTGCATCCCCACAGGGGTGCCGCAGAGTGGGAGCAGCCTGTGGAGGAGGGATCGTGCGTGCTGCGCGGCTTATGGGGCTTAAGGGGTCGTCTCTTCCCGGGGCTTATGGGGACGTCTCTGACCTGGAACGGTGGTCCTCGGGCTGTGCTGCTCGACTCACTATCCCCGAGTCCGCGCCAGCCCCATGGCCCGAGGCGACGATGAGCGCCGGCTCCGAAGCGAGGTGTCTGCTCCAGATCCAAGCACCCCCTGACCGGGGTCCGAGGGCCCGGCAGCGGGCAGCAGCGCCCTGCCCCCGGCACTTCCCCGCAGTCATGCCGCTGCCCGGACTCCCCCGGGAATAAAGTCGGAAACTAATTTTTTAGATGAAGCAAGAAGGCTGAGGCTGAAGGAGGAAGGCGAGGAGCCCGGGTCTGCCCAGGAGGCAGCGCTGGGTGAAACAGCTCTACGGGGAAAATATCGGGGTCAAAGTGGAGGGACGGGGGAAGGTATTTCCCTGTGAACGGTGTCCCCCCATTCCCAGGCACAGCTTCAGAGGCTTTGGGTCGCGGTTCCCCCCTCAGGATCTAAGGAAATAGGAAAAAACGGAGGAAGCAAAGAGGGAGAGATCGGGCCTTCGTCCACGCTCCAGTTTCGAGATCTGGTCCCAGGATACCCACATCTCTTCCCGATCTGCCGTTCCGGGCCGGAGCTGGCGAGAAAACCCGAGACGACAGCGGAGAGGGAGTGGGCAGAAGGGAGGGGAGAAAAGAGGGGAAACCCTGCCCCAAGCTTTTTGAGAAGCCCCAATAGCTAGATAGGGCGGGAGGGGGGACAAAGCCTGTGCCAGTCACAACGAAAAGAAGCCCGAAGAGCCGCAAAGGAGTGCGCGGATCAGGATCCCTCTTAGTTTAAGACAAGAGTGTCCCGGGGCAACGTGTCCCCAGCAGCTGCGACGGGTCGCGTCCGGGGAGCAGCTGCGCGGCGGCGGAGGATGCTCCGAAGCATTTATCCACGGGGGAAGCGGGACTCATCCCCATCTCGCCGCCGACCCCGGTTAGGGTACGGCTGGTGGGGCCCCGTCTCCCCAGTTCCTCTCCGTACTCGGGGAGCAGCTGGGATCATTTTCAGAATGGCAAAGCAGCGGAGCAGCGCTGTGGCTGCCATTCCGGGTAGTCGCTGTGCTGCCTTGGAACCTTATCCTTCTCCTTCACCGGAGCCCCGGGACTCTCATCCAACCCCACGGCCGACGGCCCCCAGCCCGGCCAGCTCGAGCTGGTGTCGGGTATCACCCCAAAAAGCTGCCACCTGGCTGCCAGGGACTCACTGATGGAGCCTTAGACACCGAACCAGGCTCTGTCGGGGTTGATCAGGGTTTTAGTGCGTTTTATTACAATATGTTCAGAGTTTTGTCGTTTTAATGGCCCCTTTCTCCGTTTATGGCGTCATCAAATTCACATCTGCATAGATCGGCTCTGTCGGTGCTTATCGGGAGAGGCGATTAGATTGAAGGGACACAGCATTTCCTTTCCAGAGTTACATTTCAGTCTCCCGCTCAGACAGGGCTGGGAGCTCCAGCCCCGCTCCCTCTCCTCGTTACCCCACCGTCGGGGCGGGGGGAAAGTGTCATGGTGGGAATAGGCAAGAGGGAGAGAAATCCCCTCCAGAGAAAGCGTCTGGCAGGCATCTCTGCATCCCTGCTGTTGTGCTGCTGTTATCGTAGGGTCGCAACCGCGGCCGCCTGCGACAGCCTGTGAACAAGTGACGGTGTGAGCGCAGGCATTCCCGGCTGTGTGCAGGGTGGGGATACCCCGTTCCTCGCATCCGGGGCATCCACAGCGGCTCCGAGGGGGCCGTCTGTGGCCTCTTCCCCAGGAGAGATGCTCCATCCTTTCCTACTTGAGCGTCCTGATCTCCCAGGGCCACTGACACTGGACCCCTTCGGACATTTTGAAAGGGGTCACTGAATTACTCCCACTGGCGCTAAAGCATGGCTCCGACTCAGCCCCACGCTCAGCATCAAAGGAGTTATAGAATGGGGGGAAAGAGAGGGAGATTTTCAGCGAGTGGATTCGGGATATCTGCATTCGCAGAGCTGAAATCTGCCCTCCGCTGCAAGACGCCCTGTCAGTGACACTCAGTGTCGCCTCAGTGACACTCCTCGGTGTGCAGAACAGCCACCCAGCTGGACGGAAAAATGCCCCCGGGACACGACCACGTGGATCTCCCTTTGTAATACCCGGGACACGGGTGTCCGGGACAGTGCGGGGCCCCTCGGGGGACCCCCGGCAGGACCGAGCCGCAGCTGCCCCAAGGGACTGGGAGAACCGGCGAGAATGGCTGAGACGGTGCTGCGCTGCTCCGGCGAAACGTGCTGGGAAAACGGGGGGACGTTCTTGTCCCCATCCATTTTTTTCTGGGCGGGTGAAAGGTTTCCTCGCTGTGTCATGGGAAAAGATGCGAATATGCAAACGTCGTCTCTCATTGTCCCCGCTCAGGGTGAAAAGTTAAAGCATAAAAGCGGCGGGGGGAAGCTGAGAGGGGGTCGCCTCTTCAAAGGGGACTGGCTGGGCCGAGGGAGCCGGCTGCCGCTTGCCTGGGAGCCGCTCTTCCAGGGCCAGCATTTC
Organism: Pomatostomus ruficeps; assembly: GCA_013400735.1. Taxonomy (NCBI): domain Eukaryota; kingdom Metazoa; phylum Chordata; class Aves; order Passeriformes; family Timaliidae; genus Pomatostomus; species Pomatostomus ruficeps. The sequence continues at coordinate 32,815 of VYZT01031225.1, forward strand.
CAGAGTGTTTCCAAGGAGTCGGGGTGGGAAGAAGTGAGTGTGCTTGGAAGAACAAGCCGTCGGGTTCCCCGCGGGCTCGGCCGCGCCACAGCGAGGGAATAGCCCAGTGAGGCGGCAGGCTCCGGGAGGAGGTTGATGGTTCCCCTCTTTGAGGAGAACCATCTCCTGCCTCGGTCCCAAAGTCCCCCCGGGCGGTAGGATTATCCGGCCTCGCTCCAGCGGTGGGTCTGAGGGCAGCGGGTGTTTTAGACGAAGGTATCCCCGGTCCCTGTCCTTTCCCGGACCTGTTGGGCGCGCCCGACCTCGAAGCTGTGCAGGCACACGCGGAGGAAGGAGACAGCGCCCTTGGAGGGGCGTTTTTCTTCTCTTACCTCGCCTTCATCGCCCATGACCGAGTGGGAACGGCAACGGGTGGGAAGCGTTTTAGAAAAAGAAGTAGGCCGTCGCGATGGGGTTTGTTGCTTAAAACAACCACGACAAAATGGCTTTGTGGATTTTTAATCAAAACTCCCTCCTCTTCCGCCCCTTCCCCCCCAAGCCCCAGCTCGCAACCCCAAAGCACAGAGAAGACCTGGCTAAAGTGCTGCCCACAGATCGTCCGTGATACACGGCTCCCATATTCCCACCCTCGCCCTTAGATCTCCCTCTCTGTCTTTTGCAAGTCTCTTGATTTTATCCTTTGAACCTGTGATTGGAGGTTAAAGTGCACCAGGTTGCAATGGAAGGAGGAAGCTCTTAAACAATAAAGGCTTGAATATTTAGCTGTGATCAGGTCGCTGCCCTCTCCTTATCTTTTTAAATGCAAATCGTCTTTTAGGGGTAGTAGCTATATACCCAGCGCCTCTCCACGTCACCTGCCTTTAGTGTGTCTGGGCCATTACTAATAGAGCCTTGTAAACAATCGTTAATCATGTAAGGACTGCCGGCCATTGGATTCGGACCCGGAGCGCAGAGGAGCGCGAAGCGCAGCGCGGGGCCGCGGCCCCTCCGCCTGCCCCCTCCCCGCCCCGGGCAGCCCGGCCCCAGGCAGCAGCAGGCACGGCGCGGCGAGAGCCCCGAGCAGCATGTGGAGAGCCGCCGCCGGGGCCCCGCCAGCATGTACGTGAGCTACCTCCTGGAGAAGGACGGGCCCATGTACCCCGGCCCGGTGCGGCACTCGGGAGGGCTTAACCTGGCGGCGCAGAACTTCGTCGGTGCCCCGCAGTACGCGGACTACGGCGGGTACCATGTGAACCTCGACGGCGCCCAGTCCCCCGGGCCAGCCTGGCCCGCGCCCTACGCCGCCCCGCTCCGCGACGACTGGGGCACCTATGGCCAAGGGGCCCCGCCGGCCGCCGGCGCCGTCCACGGCCTCAACGGGGGCTCCCCCGCCGCCCCCATGGCCTACAGCCCCGCCGACTACCACCACCACCACCACCCTCACGCCCACCACCACGCCGGCCCCGCGCCCCACTGCTCCGCCGGGGTCATGCAGCCCCTCAACGCTGCCGGCGCCGCCGCCAGCGCCGCCCCCGAGCCGCTCTCCCCCGGTGGGCAGCGCCGCGGCCTCTGCGAGTGGATGAGGAAGCCGGCGCAGCCCCCGCTCAGCAGCCAGGGTAAGTGCGGGACGGGGCCAGGCGGGCGGGAGCTGCCCCGCCGACGACTCCCCCGGGGCGCTACCGGCTCTCTGTACGCCGGGCAGCCCGGCAAAGCCTTTTTTCGGGGAGAGCTCCCCGAAAAAAACCCGCCCGAGGGTCGGTCCTCGGAAGAACAGGGCTGCCGGACTCTGCCGACTGCCCGTCCGCTCTGCTGAGTGCCGGTCCGGCAGGGCAGGAGCGGAGCTCCGCTGGTGAGCAGCCGCTGCGGGCCCTGGGGGCTCAGTGCCCGGGGGTGCGCTCCAGCGGAGCAGGGTTGAATGGCCCGGAACCCGAGGAAACGCTCGCTCTTCCTCCCACTGCTCCGCTCTCCTGCTTATAGCCACTTAGAAGATTTTTATAACCAATTATAGTCATATAAATCATCGGCCGGTGTCGCTCCGCATTTGTTTCTGAGTCACTGGGCGCCTGCCCTTTATTAAGGTCTCCGTGCGGCCAGGCCTCCCGAGCGACAGCGGCGGCCACTTGCCCGCCCGATCCCTGCGGGCCATGCCGTGCCCCCGGCCGGGCCGTGCCGGGCCGTGCGAGGGCGTGCCCTCCCAGGTCAGGCCGTAGCCGGCGCCGCTCGCCCTTGTGATGTTAATACCCCCGCAGACCCTCTTTTTTATTCCCACCGTGCATCTGCCAGGGGACATGCGTGTCCCGCGCTTTGATATACGTCTTCCACGACTACTATCTTCTCTTTTCCTTTTTTTCTTTCTTTTTTTTCTCCTTTTAAATTTTTTTAATATTTATATATGGTGGCCATAAAAAGAAAGAGTGACGACTTTCGCAGTAAATAATGACTTATGGCATTCCCCTCTCATCCCCTGCTTTGCGTGACCGACGGCAGGGCCGGCGGGGGTTCTCCGGGCGGCGCGGAGCGGGAGTCCCGGCTACGCCTTTGGCCGCCGCACCCCGGGGGAAAAGCCTCGATGCCCCGGTGCCGACCGCGGGCACAGCCACGTCCTGGGTGCCGATGGCGGTGGAGCTCTCACAGGCCCACCGCGCTTCCCACAGCAGCCCGTGGTTCCCACAGTTTGGGCTTGTGCGATGGTGGCCAGTCCCTTGTCTCCATTCAAATTCTGCCTTTGGAGCCAGTGTTTATGTTAATGTGCGGAGCTGGGGGGATGAAAGCGCCTGCCGCCATTTGTTCAGTAGTGGTAATTCAAACAGAATGTGGCTGTCATTAAGGCTTTGAGAAGGGTTTTTCTTTGATAAGATCTCCTTGTCCTGCATTGTTTAGGATTGTGTTCCCTATTCACTGGCTCTGGGGAGTTTTCTCTGATCAGGCTTGTATCTTTACAGGGTGCTTTTGTTGTGGTTTGCAGAGAGTTTACCTGAACAAAGTCAGCCTGCTAGCCATTAAGCACCTTGGGGGCAGAGACTCCCCGCCTCGGCTCCCTGGGGAACGGGAGGGCCGGGGACACAACCAGTTAAACAAGAAACCCTCGGAAAAAGAGGTCACCGGCTGCAGCGATGCACTCTCACCGGCTGCTCGCTGGCATTTCGCCTTCGGATTCCGTTGGGTTTTCGGTGTTTGGTTTGATTTGGGGGTTTTGGGGGTTTTTTTGTTTGTTTGTTGGCTTGGGTTGGTGGGGTCTTTTTAGCTCTGAAGTTGCACGTCACACTTCCAGGCTTTCGAAGAAATCCCTTTAGCCCCCATGCCGGAACAGAAAAGGGGGAGCAGGGCCGGTCCACGAATGCTTCCCCGCGGCCTCTCTCGATTCTCCGTCCTTAGATGGCTGTTTCTCGTTCAGAAACGAAATCACCGTGCCCTGAACGGGCCTTTTCCTTCTTTCCCTTTTCCTCTTTCTCTATAAAAAGGTTGTTGTCTATAGGGAAGGCAAAACAAAACCAAAAGCCAACAAGTGCACAATAAAGGTGTCCCCGTGCAAGGCAAGGGTGGGCGGTGGGGCCGGGGCTGGGAGCCTGCTCCCGCCGGCTTGCCTGGGATTGGTGTCCTGTGTCTCCGCGGAACTGCGGAACGTCTCTCCTCTGTGGCGCTCAGCAGAGCCCAGGGAGTGGGAGGCAAGCAATAAACCCAGGAGGGGGGATAGGGCTGCTCCTGATCGCTCTGCACCGCAGAGAGGATGGCTGAGCTCAACTCTGCCCTTTGGCTTTGACTTTCTCAACCCTAGCTTTGTGCTCCGCAGTTAAAACCAGGACGAAAGACAAGTACCGCGTCGTGTATACTGACCACCAGCGGCTGGAGCTGGAGAAGGAGTTTCACTACAGCCGCTACATCACCATCAGGAGAAAAGCGGAGCTGGCCTCCAACCTGGGGCTGTCGGAGAGGCAGGTCTGTCCTACAAGTGGCGCTCCCTATGCTCGCCACGTGCGGCTGGGCTGCGCGGGCCAGGGATGCGCGGGACGGGGCTGCGCGGGGGCGGAACGCGCGGGGCTGGGATGCGCTCTGGGTGAGAGCCCCCGAGAGGGGGATACACGCTTGGCGAACTTCTCCCCTTCACTCCCCTGTCCACCCCCCGGCAGGTGAAAATCTGGTTCCAGAACAGGCGGGCGAAGGAGAGGAAGATCAACAAGAAGAAGCTGCAGCAGGCGCAGCCCGGCGGCGCGGAGCCCCTCAGCCCCAGCGCCGCATTGCAGGCT